>PVKP010019061.1:0-43155 GCA_004027715.1 Plecturocebus donacophilus | reverse complement strand
TTTAACACTACACTGTCAATATTACATAGATCAACGAGATAGAAAATCAACAAGGATATCCAGGACTTGAACTCAGACCTGGAACAACTAGACTTAACAAATATTTACAGAACTCTCCTCCCACAAATTCACAAAACATACATTTTTCTCAGTATCACATTATACCTATTTTAAAAGTGACCACATAACTGGAAGTAAACCACTCCCCAGCAATTGCACAGCATTTCACAGGTTTAAATAAAATATTGGTTGGCTGCTTATTTGTTATTTTCATCCCCTATTCCTTCCTGTCTCCATTGTTAAACACAATTATTGGCATAAAAAAGGTTTTTAATCCCCATTTTTAGACTGTATTCTAGCCTGGGCAATAAAACAAGAATCCCATTCTCTCTCCCTCTTTCTCTTCCTCTTTCTTTTTCTCTTTCACTCTTTTTTTTCTTTCTTTTGCTGTTTCTTTCTTTCTCCTTTTCTCTTTTTCTAAAATCTCTTCCGCTTTCTTTCTCTTTCATTCTTTTTTCTTTCTTTTGCTGTTTCTTTTTTTCTCCTTTTCTTTTTGTAAAATCTCTTCTCTTTCTTTTTTTTCTTTCTTTTGCTATTTCTTTCTTTCTCCAAAATCTCTTCCTCTTTCTTTCTTTCATTCTTTAAAAAAAAAAAAAGAAAGAAAAGAAATGCAAACAAGTAATAGAAACTTTGCAATTAAAAGACAGAGAAGATGACATTTTACTGGCTAAAGAATAACCTTTACCTAATCTATCTATATATCACTAAACTATGAACACTGTGATAAGCAGAATTCAAAAAATGTTCTGCCCCAAACTCTGGAACCTGTGACTAAACATGAAATCTCACTCCTGTTATGATGTCATATTCTATGGCACATTTAACGTGAAGACAGGGAATTTATTAAGGTGGACCTAATCGAGGTACATGACTCCACAGTTTCTCCAGCTAAAAACCTAAGTCAGAAATACTTTAAGTCTATGAAGGACTTGGCACGTCATTGCTGGTTTGAAGATGGAGCAGGACACATGAAAAGGAATGCAAGTTGGCCTCCAGAAGCAGGGTGTGCCCCCCAGCTAACTGCCAGCAAGAAACGAGGAGTCTCAGTCCTACAGCCACAGGAACTGAACATGACCAGCAATGTGAATGAGTTTGGAAGTATATTTTTCTCTAGAACCTCTAGACATCTTATGACTCAAACACTGTCCAACATTACCACATATTTTCTTCCTATCTGCTACAGCCAACTCTGGAAATTCAATAGGCACAGGCAGCAATTGTGATAAAGAAAAAAGAATTATACAACATACTCATTCACTCAAACATTTATTGGGTTCCCATTAGGTATCAGGTACCGTGTGGGGTACAGGGAATGTAACAATGAATAAAGTAATACTGTCTTTTGAAGTTCCAGACTGGTGAACACTGATATAATAAACTACAATAAGATACAAACTTAAGGAGATACACAAAGTACTATGGGAAACAAGGCCATTACTGGCACAGAAGGCACTGAAATTAGAAAAGGCTACAAGGGAGCCAGTGCTGCCTAGGCTGAAACTCAGCAAATCAGTTGGAATTTGCCTGGCCCTAGGTGGAGTGGAGGGGGAAGGGGGTTAGGATACAGCATTATGGTTAAAGGGACCTGCAAAAAAAAAAGGGCAAAACTTGGTCTGATGCATTGGCTCACACCTGTAATTCCTGCACTTATGGAGGCCAAAATGGGCAGGTTGCTTGAGCTGAGGAGTTTAAGACCAGCCTTGGTAACATGGTGAAACCAAAAAAGAAAAAAGAAAAAATTAGCCAGGTATGGCAGCACACACCTGTGATCCCAGCTACTTGGAAGGCTGAGGCGGGAAAACTGTTTGAACTTGGGAGGTAGACACTGAAGTGAGCTGTGATCACACCACTGTACCTCAGCCTGGGCGACAGAGACAAGGTCTTGTGGGTGGAGGAAAATGGGTGGGGGGAAAGGGGTGGGGAGACAACACATTAGGTAAGAAGAAAGGAGCAAAAGTAGAACTACTATAACCCAGTATTCTGAAAGTGCCACGTGAAACCAGGAAAAGATTACACTGAAAAGGAAAACAAAGCTCAGATTACAAAGATCCCTAAATGCCACTGAATTTAAAAAAAAAAAAAAAAAAAGGAAAGTAAGTACAGGCAACAATCTGACAAACTGGAATTCTCATACATTCTTGGTGGAAATGGAAGATGGTTCAGCCACTGTGGAAAACAGTTTGGTAGTCTCCTGAAAAGTGAAACACAGGATTGCCGTACGACCCAGCAATGCAACTCCGAGGCATATACTCAAAAGAAGTAAAAACAGTGCTCAAACACATACATGTTCATAGCAGCACTATTCACAATAACCAAAGGGTGGAAACAACACAGATACCCATCAACAGACGAACGGATAAACAAACTGTGGCACATACATACAATGGAATATAATTCAGTCATAGAAAGAAATGAAGTACTGACACATATACAACAGAGATGAACCTCAAACATTACACCAAGCAAAAGAAGCCAGACACAAAGTCTTTTTCCTTTATATAAAATAATCAGAATAAATAAATCCATAGAAGCAGAACATGGGTCATTACTGGCAGCTTAATGAGCATGGGACTTCCTTTGAGTAGGGGATGAAAATGTTCCGGAACTAGAGGTGGTGATCACACGGTACTCTGAATGTATTCAACGCCACCCAACTGTTCACTTTAAAATAGTTCATTTGATGCTGTGTGGCACCTAAGTAAAAAAAATACTTTAAAAAGAAAGAAGCTAATAAAAACAACGCCCTGTAGAGGGAGAGGGTAAACCGGTTGGGGGAACAAGGGTATAAGCAGAGTTTCTGTGTATACATTCTGCTACAATTTGACCTCTGAATCCTGTAAATATGTTTACAACATAGTAAAAAAATAAAGAAAAGGAAAAAACATATTTATTGTATTAAATATTAGGTTTAAAAAATAACTTGTCAAAACGTGAAGACTTTCTTTAGGTAGTCTTACATACTATATGTAAAATGTCCTTAACTGTTGAGGAAAAAAGCACAACTTGTCATTCATGTCAATTATTTTTATAGCAATGAAGTATTAACCAAGTAAGTGCACTGAGTTCCTACAATAGGAAGACAGGTTCTGACATATTCTCACCCGATTCATATTCCTGGGCTGAGTCTCTAGAGCCAGGGGTAGTACAACAGGTCAGAGTTTGCAGCTCACAAGGCTGGCTACCTGGGACTCTGTCATTAGTACTGTACTTTAAGAAATGTTATGTGCTCTGAAGAAATCAACTCAAATTAAGTGACCCAGCAAAATCAAAGAGGACTTTCCAACTTGTTTTCACTTTGATTTTGAGGTTTCTAAGCAATCTGTCAAAAAAATTCCACAGTATCATCTTGCTCATGAATTTTTAAAGGATTTTTTAGTTTCAAAAAGATTTTATTTTCATGTATGATGAATACACAGTTTTCATTTCAAGAGCCTTCAGTTGATAAGCCCTGAAATATCTTAAAATTTTAAGACTATAAGATATCCACAAATATCCACAAATCCTGTTATATTAACAGAAGTTACATTTCAGAAGAAAAATACAGAAACTTCAAGAGCTTTACGATTGTGTCTGGAGTCTATGGACAACATTCCATTTTTATGTAGTACAAAGTTTAACTTAAGACTGCTGAGTCCTCGCTGGGTTTTTTTAACCCACATTTTTCCACACAGTACCAACATACTAATTTCTCCAATTCCTGAGACATACAAAAATTGTTAAACTTTTTTTTGGTCAAACTTATCAGTATTATAAAGTTTGGTCTCACTCCAGATGCAGCAAGAGATGACTGGTCTTATGGTATTTTCTTTTTTTAACAAAGATGAGTAGTTGAACAAATACCCTGTGTCAAGCAAGACTTATTCCGGGATGGCTATGATTAATATTAAAACAGGGCAACCGCTTAAAATATAGTTTGATTTTTGATTATGTGTAAAGAACAAAAATTAGTTAAAAATGTTTCCTCTTTAGTTAGTTTCATATACTAACCAAGGTGGGAGCAGGAGGAAATCAATATTAAGGCTAATTTTTTTAACAAGGAAGTCTGACATTGAAATACACAATTCTGAATGCTAAAGAGCAGTTTATAGTAACATGAGTTCTTAGACTATATAATATAAAAATGCGTAGTTATTTTACTTATAGCTGTCTCCAGAGGTCAAAGTACGTATGGGAACTCACAAGAACTTGCTTTTTTCTATTTAAAAAAAAAAAAAAATAGAAAAAAGCTGTAACTGCAAAGAATGGCAAAGATATCTGCAAATCAGAGTCACATCTCCAGAATGCTCACCTCCTTCAGCACATGTGTGCAGTGGGGAGGACAGGCAGGGAGAAGAGGGGAGGGTATGTATGAAACAGAGTCACCTGGAGCTTCCTAAACCCACACATCAGAAGAGAATGAGGAAAGGGGGAATAAATCAGGTAGAACAATTTTAAAAAGGTAGAAGAATTGTGATTCTGCCACACCATATCCCTCTCCACCATATCCAGGCAATTCTATTAGGAAAGGTGAAATTCATTCTTTCACATTTTCAGAAAGCCCTGGCACGTGGGTAAGCTGCCATCTCTTTCAATGTTCAAATTTTCAGAAAAGTAAATGCAAAAAAAAAGAAAAAGAGGAAGAATGGGTTAGATTTAGGCAAATGGAAGAGGCAACCAAATTTTTAATATAAAGTAGAAACAGAAATAACTAAAGTGAAATCCTTAAACAGAATATTTCAAATGTATTTCAAAATGCTACATTTTTATTTCTTTCATAATAGAAAGGCAAAAACAGACCAGAGACACACACAGGCCATCACCAGACACCCTGGGAGAGAAGAACAGACCCTCCCTCCTTCATCACTGCAGCATACAATGGCAGAAACTCACAAGGGACAAACAGTAAGATTATCAAAGAGTACATATATGTATCATGTAAGTAATGAAAAACCTGCCAGGCCAAGAAGCCAGAGCATGTACTCTTGAGGAGATAATAAAAAGAAACCTCTAAAAGGTAAGCCAGCTTGGTTCGGTCACACCAGCCATGGGTGTAGATTGGAACATTCTGACAAACAATTAATACCTTCAGCACCACTGCTCTAAGCCCCCAGATGCTCTTACAGGCACTCAACCCCTTACGAGATCCTCCACAAGCATTTCTGGGTGCAACAATCCTGACTCCTCCAAGCATGACAGCTTGGCAGACCCCAGTCAAATGAGAGCCATCCCACCTCTGTGCAAAAGGGTGAGGCTTCCCACAGCTAAATGGCTTGTACTCTGAAGCAGAACGTTAAAATAGCCCAGGGATACAATTATTCCTGTCTACACACCACATTTTTCTATTTTCCACACATATATACACCACACCCTGCATATCATTCACTCTCCATGAGGCCCCACTGCCCAAGTTGTCATGCCAAATTTAATTTAATAATTCATTTTTTTGTCTTTCCCATGCCCACCCACTCCCCCTCATGAATGTCCTCCCTCAGGCCACCCCCCAGATAGGCCCACACAGCTGACTGCTTCTGTGGCATTTCAGCTCCACATTTATTCCTCTCTGCCAGGTGCCATCTGTTTCCAAACCTCAGTTCTATCCCAGCAGAAATCCCAATAACAAAAGGAATCACCCTGTCTAGTGACTTGAATAAATTTGATTGCCAATATTAAATTCACTCTGGAGTATCACCAAGAAAATATGCCTTCTCCGTTGAGGTTTTCTGCTAAACCACCAATGATGGCACCTAATGCAACGGCAAGGGCTATGCTAGGCCAATATACTCCTCAACAGGCCAAGAAACCACAAAAAGTATAAGAAATATGTAACATTTGTTGGGGATAGGTTCGGGAGGGAAGTGGGAGAGGAGATAAACAATGGAAATGGAAGAAAAGGACAACCAAGGTAAGATAAAAGGTCACAGAACAAGTAATAAGTAATGCCTTCTGTGTATTTTAGTTGAGAAAGGAGAAACACATTAGGGTTTCGTTTGATCTGATAAATTAATGAGTACAATAATAGCTATGATTTATTAAGCAAGACACTGTGCTAAATACATTATATACATTATCTCTTCTAATCCTTACAAAAACCTTGAGAGAGACAGATTAACTCTGCTTTATAAATGAGCACCTGAAACACAGACAAGCAACTCAACTTGCCCAAGGTCACACAAGCTCTTAAACGGCAGAGCCAGTATTTGAATACAGCTCTAAGACTCATGACACTATGTTATAATGCCAGTGCACCATAGCAGATGGTTTTAAAGCACATTTTCTGTATGTGCATGTTTATAACAAGATATAACCATATGTACTAATATGAAATGATCTCTAAGACACAGTATAGGTGAAAAAAGATAAATGTGCTGGGACTAACCTCCAAGCTAATAGTATGCTACCATTTGTATAATGCCAAAGAATTGCAAGGAAAGATATATATAATTGTATATGCATAAAATACCAGTGAACAAATACTCAGGGAACTGGAAACAGTGATTGCCTCAAGCAGGGGGAACTAGGGGACTTAGGATCAGAAAAGTAGAGACTTTCACTGCAACATTTTGATATGGAATGAATTTAACTTGCTCAGAATTTTTAATAAGAAACAAGCACTGCATAATAAAATATAAGCACAAAAACTAAAAACCTGGAATTAAAGGTTATCTTAGCCTCCTAGTTTATCAAAGCGAAATAAAGAGGCTTATGAGCAACAAAAGAATACTTATTTTAATCAAGCATCCTTTTGAGATGTTTTCACCTGTTAAGGGTGCCTGTCAACAATGCTCATATCCTAAACATGAGCCAAAGGTGATTCCATGCACAAGGAAAATCAAGCTCCTGTGAACATAAGGGAAGAGTCTGCAAGTAGAATATTGTAATACAGGTAGGGAAGGAAAAAAAGCCACTTAAAGATAGTCAATGAATGAAGAGAGGGATGAGCAGAAGAAAGCTCCCTCCTGGCAAGCCCCCAGGGAACAGAACACAGCTACAGAACAAAGTCAGGCTACGGAGAAGAGGAAGGAAGATGAAGGGGTAGAAGCATCTAAAGCAAACAGGGAGAGGAAAAGGAATTCTTGCTCCCCAATTAGTCTGGAAAGCAGAAAGATGAAAACAAAAATCAAAACACAAGATGACCAGTTTCATTTGTTGTAATTAAATGTGTCATATACTCAGCAATCAATGCATGTTACTTTGTTTGCCTTAAAAACTTTACTTTTAAAATTACTATAACCTTATATTTAAAACAGGCTTCAAAATTGCTAGTAATGCTTATTAAGCACTCCCCTCAGGCCCTTTTCAACTTTTTTTTTTTTGAGACAGTCTCACTCTGTTGCCCACGTTGGAGTGCAGTGGTTTGGTCATGGCTCACTGCAGACTTGACCTCCTGGGCTCAAGCTATTCTCCCACCTCAGCCCCACAAAGTGGCTGGGGCAACAGGTGTACACCACCATGCTCAGCTAGGCTTCTGTACTTTGTGTAGAGACAGGGTCTTGCCATGTTGCCCACGCTGGCCTCAAACTCCTGGCCTCAAGCAATCTGCCCACCTCAGCCTCCCACAGTGCTAGGATTATAGGTATGAGCCACCCTACCCAGACCCCTAGACCCCCAGACCCATTTTAAAAGGTTTAAATACTGTTTTGTGCAAAAAAAAGCAACTCTGGTTAGTTTAAGCAAAAAAGTGGGATATACTGGAAAACAAATACTGTAGACTTCAGGAGAAACTGAACATCCAAACGTCAGCATGGGCAAGAACCAGTTCCTGGCTGTAGTGACTTGTAGAGCTCCATAAAAAATGGCCAAGAGACGACAGTGCAGAAAATGGTCAGTGAGGCCCCTGCTATGTACATGTACCAGGGCATTCTTAGAAAGTGACACATTTCTGTGATCCAGGCACTACCCAACTGTTGCCTACTACACTACAGCATTCATACATAATGCTCTAATTCACATTTATATTATATTGAATACACAGGTCATGTATCACTTCATGATGGGATATGTTCTGAGAAATGCACTGTTAGGCGATTCTGTCATTGTTGAACACCACGGAGTGCACTTACACAAATCTCTATGTTATGGCCTCCTACACACCTAGCTTATATGGTATAGCCTATTGCTCCCAGGCTACAAACCTGTGCAGCATGTTACTTGTTACTGTACTGAACATGTTAGACAACTGTAACACAACTATTTATGTATCTAAACAAATCTGAACCAAGACAAGGTATCATAAACATACAGGATTATAATCTTTCAGAACCATTACATATGCAGTCTGTCACTGATCAAAATGTCATTATGCGGTACATGACTATACTTCAAGTTTAAAATACTAAATTTATGTATACTTAAATTTAAATTTACTAATGTTCATTTACAACTTCACATTTCAAATTTTTTATGCATACTACCTACCATTAACTTGAATGAATGAATTGATTCTGTATCAGACTTGTGGGGAGAATTTGACACTAGCATCATAAAGATTAAAAAGTATTAACCAGAAATCGATGGTACAAATGTGTTTATCAATCTATCTTTCAAAGGAGTTTTTTATTCTTATAATGAGCCTGTAACTTAAAATATGGCATGCCTTTTTCAAACAGATGTACAAAATAAGGCCCAAAACAATAATTTAAGTTCCCTCAAATAGGAAACAAACAAACGAAATCCCAGGTACCCATTAATGCACTCTCAGTCTGAACCACTCAACAACTTTAGTACCATTCCTCCTAAAATCCAGTAATAATACATTATAGTAAATAATTGTAATTGCTTTCATAATTTTTAAAAAGTTGCAAATGCTTAATGTTTGAAAACTAAGAACATTCAGAAGAAAAGAAAAATCTCCATAACAGAGATAAGCACTTTAAGTAGGCTGGTCTATTTCTTAATCATACTCACTGCATCATACTATAAAACAGTAATTTCTTATCTGTTTTTACTTATTACATCTTCATGACTTTTATAATCTTTATGCTTTTCTATAAGATTTTACATTATTTATTTCAAAAGCAATCTAGGCTCATTGTAGAACATCAGAAAACAAAGAAAAGCAAAAGAAAACATCCATAATTCTACACACCAAGGAATGACTGCTACCCATATCTTGGTGTGGTGACTTCCACACCCTTTTCTACTTGCATGTGCACGAATGACCCTATGTCAGAGAAAGCTGGTACTTACAGACCTCCCACAAAGGGCTCATCATGTACAGAGGGCAGCACAGGAGAAGGACTAGGAACAGGGGCTCCAGAGACAGGAGTGTATTCAAAGACCACTTATTAAGTGAGTGTCCTTAACTTCTCTACACCTCAATTTCCTCAACCATAAAACAGGGTTGTAAGGACGTTTGACACTGCATAGGAAGGCTATAGCACAATTCCTGATGCCAAGAAAAGCACTCCATAAAAACAAACTGTTATATTCTACAAAGAACTCTCTGTAACCTCATTTTTCACCTAATATATTCTGAAATCCTTCCATGTCAATTGGAGCTACTTCTACAACATCCATTTTAATACCAACATAGTAGTCTTCTCATGTGCCATATCAGCCACTGTGAAAGCCACTAGAAACATTCAGGTCCTCATCATTTGTCAAGGTCACCTGTTGTTGACTAACACAGACAGGGATGGAGGACTCCAGCCAACCCAGTTTGTGCCCTAAAGTAAGGAAAAAGTCAGAGCAGGCTGGGACTCCCAATGTTTCCTCAGTGGCTGATTTGGGACAATTCACAGGTCAAATGAGGTTTAGCTTTTAAAAAAAAAAGTTTTTGTTGCCAATAGGATTCTATGATGAAATTCAGTTTATTCACCCAAGAAAGAGTAACTTGTGAAGGAAAGAAATTGTGGGTTTAAAATAAAACCTCTTAAGGCATCTCTACAGCTAATAAAATGCTATATTATAATTCGTTATGAAGTATTCATCTATATAAAAGCATAACACAACTTATATTTCATGCTTTTGATTCCACAGAAAACAGCAAAGTTAGAGATGCAGATGGCCTCTGTCTTTCCAAGTATAACATTCCATGACACAGATTAAAGTAATTTTCAAAATTCAGGAATTGATGAGCATCAACCAATCATATCAAGTTGCCACAAAAATGCTAATGGCTACAATCTCATCTGTCATTAACTCTCATCCACTGAGCTGCTCTATCTCAACCACTTGCCTCTCTGTGTATGCTTTATCTCAGTTCTTAACAGTGTTTTACTCTGCACATTCGATCTAGCTCTCTGCTAGCCAAGATCTAAGTCCAAATTTCCTACAGCTATGACAATAAGACCCCAATTCAGAATGTAAAGGTCATTTGGAATGTACTGGCTAAATATGAAGGTCTTGACGTTTGGTCCTTCTACCTGTTTGGCAAGAATCCTGTTCTGATCTAAGTGTTAGGTTCCTCAATCCTATTGCTCAGTGGCTTTCCACCTGAATCCTTCATCTTTGTGTTCCCACATGCCAATCTGAGTCCCCAGATTCCACCATGGCTGGCCTACACGTATCCGTGCTAAGGTCCTATTTAAACTGATCTACCAGATGCTGAATCCCCTGTATTGTTTAAACGGCTCTGCAGGCTCAACTGCACCACACTGTATTTTTCTGGTGTATCTATGCTCTAATCAACTATAAGCTCCCTGAAGGAAGAAACTGTTATTGATCACTATACCTTTAACACAGCACTTTACTCACTGAAGCACTGGATGAATTAACTCCTGCTCACATATATTTTTTAATTTTGACTAAAAATTTTATATATTTATTGTGTATAATATGTTGTTTGGAAACATGAATATTGTGAAATGGCTAAATCGAGCTAATTACGTGTATTACTTCATATACTTTTTGTGGTAGGAATACTTAAAATTTAGCAATTCAAGATTAAAACGTTACCATTCATTATAGTCACCATGTTGTACAACAGAGCTCTTGAATTTATTCCTCCTAAATGAAATTTTGCATCCTTAGACCAACATCTCCCAAACCCCTCCCCAGTGCTCACACTCTCGCTAATCCATTCACACACTATAGTATGAGTACTTGTAGTGAAAACTGCTCACACTTTCTCAAACTGCAAAGCAAGTACATACAAATTTAAGGGGCACATTGCAACACTGCTTCCTATCATTTAGCACTTTACTATCTGTATCTCACTCCTGGTTTCAATTTCTTTCTTTTTGAAGTACATCTTTTAATAGTTCCAACTACTAATTATCAACTTTCTTTTTATCTACAGTCTTTATTTCACTTATTCTTGAATATCGTAATACTTTATATGGACACGAAATTCTAGATTGATTGTGGATTTCCACCTCCAGCCTTTGACAATATTATTCAATCATCTTCTGCTATGAACAAAATGCCTGCCAGTCTAGACATCTACTTTACTCAGTTCGCTTTCCTCTTATTTTCTAAGGCTTCAACTACAATATATCTAGGTATTAATTTATTTTTATTTATCCTGTATGGGGTTCAGTATGGTTCCTGAAACTAAGAACTGAGGCCTTGTATTGACTATGAAAAGTTCTCAGCCATTACATCTTCTAATAATGTCTCTCCTACTCTATTTCCTCTATCTGAAGCTCACAGAAGGTAATATTGGACTTTCTCATTCTAAAGTTCATGAATCATAACCACTCATTTTCCATTTCTTTATCCTTTATTACTGTATTCCAAGCAATTTTCTCAGTTCTCCTTTAAAAACCTATTGATTTTTCAATACAGTTTTTATCTTCAATTATATCTACTTGGCTCTTTAACCTGTCCATTGAGGTTACTTTTTTTAAACTTAATGACGATTATTTTCATTTCTAGAATTCCGACTGGGTTCTTTTCCAACTCCATGCTATTTTTCTAATCTGCGCTATTCTTTCATTATGATATTACCTCTTTCATCTCCAAAATTTTAAGCAAGTAATCTCTTTCATATGCCCTATCATCTCAACCTCCTGGAATGCTATTCATAACATCTGCTGGCTCTCCTTCATGGTGATTCATTTCCTTGTGTGGCTGGGCAATTTTCATATTGCAAGCTCATCTTTAGCATGACTTGTTTCTTCTGCAAGAGTCTCAGATTTTTAATTTGCTCTGCCGGTCAGTTTCACACTTACTTTTGTAGGCTCTATTCGTTTCCATAGCTCTAGACCAGATATTGTGCTAATTTGTCTCAGCTTGAAGGTTAGTTGCACTGTAAGAAAAGTTAAATTTGAATCCACCCCAATTACGAGGTGCAATCTTGGAGTTTAGATGTCTCTTTTTTATTCCTAAGTATCACAACTCCAAGAGGACAACAAGTTTCCTACACTTCCCCAAATCGGTAGGCAAAGTTTTTCTAGTTCTCTTTTCACGGATGGAAATGGCCTTCAAGGTTTGATGCTCCATCTTCCAAGTTTATCCAGACCCAAGGCCATGTCTCTAGCTCCATGAGATCCTCAGGAGTAAGCCATTGGGGCCTATATTCAGATCAGAAAGCACCATAGGCCCTGAGCTCCTGATTAATGCCCTACCTCTGAATTTTCTGTTCATAGCTGGCCCCTAGGAATTTCCTGGTCTTTCGAATTCAGGAACACTTGTTCGTTCTTGATATATTTCGTCCACAGTTTGTGTGTGTTTATACCAGGGTGAGGAGGGGAGTCCTCGATATTCAGCTCTGGGGACAATGTTGCTAGAAGCCTCTAGTAGTCATAACATATGAAACTGAAATGATCACTTCAGAGAATTGTGATCCTCTACTTACCATTTCGCCAAATGACAACTTTTTTCCCCAGCCTCAATAACAGATTTCAAATTTGGAAAAAATATTCCCAAGGCATTTTAAGATCATTTTGTCACTAAGCATTTCAAATGCCTCCATAGTTCTCTTTCTTTGAGACTTTCAATAGAACAAAAACATACCTGTTGACTCCATTTTCCCCCACTCAAGATGATTTTAAAATACAAATCTGATCATTTCACAAATTTTGGACTCAGTACTAAAGCTTTAAGTCAAACTTTATTTCAGGGTCTGAAGCAATAGGAACGCAAAGAGTGGTGACAGCTGGGTTTCAATCACAAAGAGAAGGCAATTTCCAGTGAATCAAGAATGATACCAACAGACACAGAAGCAAGCTGAGAGATGATGGTAAAGAGGACAGTACCTGGGAGCTTTTGAGCATGAGGCTCTAGTTATTCCCTAGCTGGAAGTGAATACTAAACTTGCCAATGTAAAGAAATTCTCCTAGTTATACTGTAATACCTCAGGACCCCTCCAATAAAATCCTTTTTTCTTAAGTAGTGCAGACTGAGTTTCTAGCTTGCAATCAGGAGTTTTAGCTAAGATCATGGTTTTAGAAGAGCCAAGACAACACACTTAGAAAAAGGGAATACGCCTACAAGGCAAGAATAAAACAAATTCTACATAGAGTAAAAATACCTTTGGCCAGCAAATACATAAATATGCTTAATGTTTGTAAACTCATGTATCTCTTCCTTTTAAAGGTGTTACATAAAATGCTTTAGGGTAACAGCCATGTTTTCTTTTATGTTCTGCAAATCATTACAGCTTACTAGAAGAGCTGAATAAATGCTGAATAAAAAAACCAGAAGTAAAAGCATGACTATGCAATATAACAAAGCTGCATCCCTGGAAACTTGCTCCCTTTCAGAGCAGTTTATACATGCACTCAGGTTTTTTAAAAAATATATATATTTTTCTAGTGGCACTCTGCCATTATTCTAAACTCGCCTTGCTCTTAGCCAGAAACTGTACATATTACCTAAGTATGCTAAAAAGTGGTGTACCATGGAAGGGGAGGGAAAAAAACTTGGCTATGGAAACCAGATTATATCCTATATAAACACTTTTTCTGTTGCCATCTGGTGGTTTAGGTACAAAAATCAACACTGACATCCATTGTATAAAAGGGCTTGGTCATACAGTATCAAAATCTCATTCCTTTTGCATCACACCTAACAGCTAGAGAGAAGTTTAGATAAAATTGACTTTCACTTTGAAAACAGGCCCACAAACACACAAAATAAAGGATCACACCAGAGAGAGGGACCCGAAAACACTACCACCTGTGGAGATTAGAACCCTTAGTTAAGTATGACAGGTTATACCTTTGTGATATAAAGTCCCTCCTTGCTCCAAATCTGAAATCATTCTAACTAGCCTGCTTGGGTTGCTAAAATTCCTGCTACCAATTATTCTTAATAAAGGCAACTACTAGAGCTCCCCAAGTATCCATACACCTCCCCCAAATCACCACAGTCATAACGTGGTTATTTCCCTATTTTTTTTCTTACTGAAAAGACCATTCATCATTGTAAAATTAATCTTACATACCTGAGAGCTTCCAAACCTCTCACAGTAAAGAATTAGGTCTACAATACAGTGGAGAGTTCTAGAAGAGAGAAAAGACAATCAAAGGGAGAAAAGGCAACCAAACATTGCACAAAGGCTAATTCTATGTAATCATATGGGCCCTAGGGTCTAGCCCATTCTCTGAACTCACAACTCTAAAGCCTAGCCTTATCCGTTAAAAAATAAACTATTTAAAAATGAAGCAAAGCCAAAAACACTGCAGAAATTATAGTCTTTGCCCATGTTCAGCGAGCTAATCTCCAAAAATCAGAAATAGTTTACTTGACTGACATATCTGTTTTCAATAAACTGGACTATTTAATTGATAGCTATTATCTTCACTAGACATTGTCTGTATATCAAGAGAGTCAGATAAGCCTGTTAAAGTGAAAAATAATTATTGTGTTAACTTTAAAAGACCCTTTGTTTTACTAAAAGGCCCTAATGAAGACAATTAAACCAACATAACATTAGGTTACAGCACAGAAACAGACAATATCTACTAATCTTTTTAATTATTGACGGTCATTGTATAGTAAATATAAACAATCTCATCCATGACTATTTTCTCATATCTTTTTAAATTTCTCACTGTATTAATTACCTTCAGATTTCTATTAGTCTTGTCCCTTCTTCTTCTAGCCATTTAGATAAATAAGCATCTCACATTTTAAGAGAATTTATTTCTCCAAATTTCAGGCTTATACTGATAAATTATGGCACTAATTTGTTTTACAGAACCTAAAATTTTGAACATTAACCATTTTTAGACTAGAGTAAATATATCATGTGTTAGATGGCACACCTAAGGAGAAATATTACATTGCATCTTAGTTGTCTTCAACATTGTAAATACTCTGGCAAAAGTAAAATGAAGGAAATTAGGTTCTAAGAGCTAAGACATGGAGTTACAGAATCCCCAGACAGGAGACATATGCAGAGTCTAGTGAAGGGCAGAACGGATGACAACATACAGAAGATCAGAGAATCAGAGCAGAACAATTTTGAACATCTAGTCTAAACCCTACTTTTATAGGTGAGAAAACAGACTCAGAGAGACTAATAGACTTGCTCATATTGCAAGGTAGTTACAGAATGAACTATAAACCAGGCCTACTGACACTTAGCCCAATGTCTTTTCCATTTACCATACCCATATTTCTAGGAAAGCTTTATTAAAAAAAAAAAAAAAATACTTTCATTCCCGCAATGCCCATAGGAGATTGGGACCAGGCTGATGCAATGAGTTTCTGGCTTTTGCGCTTTCTGTCAGGAGGCCAACCACCTAAATACTAGAACTGCACATACATAAACAAGGGATTCCTAAAGCAATGCTCCTATAATAATCACAATTTTTGTATTTGGATTTAATGGAAACACTGTTCATATAATGAAGCTCTAAGAGTAATAACCTCTTCAAAACAGGTCTCAGGTATAGGATCAATAATAGGCAGGTAGGTATCTAACTGTGACAGATTTTTGCATTTCAGAGATTCATTGAAAAACTTATAACTTATTTCTATGTGCTACCGTAGGATGGCAGGAGGTGCCATATTTGCTGTCTCGATTGACAAAATATATCCTCTTTCAGTATTATGGGTATGAATGTTTATACCCTTTTTTTAAAAGAAGTTTACATATTTAGGGGGAAATTTAAGACAATGCCTTACAGAAATGAAGTCAAAGTAAAATTTTAGAAGCTATGCAAATTAAAATGCTCAGCTACTTTGGGTAGAAACATATAATTGGTTACTAGGAGTATTTAATCAAATAACAAAACATCAACAGCTTTATTTCTTTTGTAAATGACCCTTAACTTTTCTTTATACTACACCTTTTCATGTGATTTTCATTCCCCACCTTGAGCTTAATTCAACTTTCATGCATTTGGACTTAGAGGTCTACTCTGATAACGACCGCTTTCTTTACTTCTTAGAGAAATTTAAGCAATGACCTAACCAGAATCCTCATTTTGTGTCCATTCTATTCTCTAGTTTCAGTCAGCTGACATTACTGCTCTCTGATCTCTGGGACACTGTAAGGCAGGCAGGCAGAAAGACACTAGAGGCCACACACCTCTGCCACCCTAGACACCAAATCCTATGTACCCCAACACAAACAACAGAGGGGCTCGGAGATGAGAATGTGAAGCTGGCAGTTCACATTCTGAGGACAGAAATAACATGAAAGCAACTGGTAGGGAGAATTAAACTACACAGTCTTACTTGGTATCACTTAATTACCCACTTAACTTGCAGCCTCCCAAGTTGTTTTACTTCAATATATGAGGGTTCAGGAAACTTCCTGGTTATGTATAAACCCCAGTATATATCTAAACTTAACTGTTTACATAAAATGTGTGTTACAGCAAACAAAAGATCAGTACCTTACAAACTCTACCTCCTTAAAGGACTCAAATTCATATACTTGAGTCCAGATAAAAGAATTTTCCAAATGTTTCTCAAAGAAATGTTTGGTGCACTCCCAGTAGTCCATTCTGTCATGATCTAATCTCTGCCAACAGACCACCACAGCACACGAATTCATGTTATGTTGTGAAAGAAAAACTGGGGCTAAGGGAATACATCAAAATGGTAATGGTCATTTTCTTAGAGGAAACAGATGGGTAGATGGAAGAGATTAGGTATATTCCTATTTTCCAAATTATGTAATTTTTATTTTGCAATCATAATTGTAAATAAGGTTAATGTAAAACTTGAGATCAGATTACTCAATACTGTATCTAGAAAACATGAACCACCATTTTCCCTTTGGTACAGATCTGACTGCTGCCCATTTTTCCCTCTCCTTATAAAGGCAGAGGCTACATGCAAAACACTCCAGCCCAGTGGTTATGAACTCGAGTTATGTTCAGACTCTGGATCAGAATTTTCATTCTGGCATCACCACTGCTAGTTCGGGGATCTCAGGCAAGTTAGTTAACATCTCAGTGCCTCAGTTTTCTCATAGGTAAGATGAGAACAAAACACTGTCTACCTCTCAGATGCTGCTGTGAAGAATAAATGAGCAGTTAGTGCTTGGCATGTAAAGGTTCAGTGACGGACAGCTACAGGTGGCTATGCAGGCTGCACAGAGGGTAATAACTGCTTATTGTTGGATTTAGAAGACAGTAACCAACCAAGAGACCAGTTGTCTGTTAAATATATAGTGGCCTAATAAAATTTAAGTATCTGAGCACTCTCTAAGCTAAGACTCTTTATTAAGATACCACTCAACAAAGGGAATCTAGAATTCCAGTTCCAGCTGAAACTCAAATTACAAAGTTGTAAAGGGTGGGTTAGGAGGAGCGGAAGCAAAGCATTTCTGAATTAATGTAAAGCAACATGGGCCCAAAAGGAAGCTAGATTTGTAGTGAGCTCAAACACTCCAGTAAACAAGTGGCAGAAAAGCATAATTAGTAGAACCTGTCAAAGGCTGAGAATTGGTCTGAGAAAAGTGAACCAGACCACAGAAAATCAGGCTAAAAGTGACAGAGAAATTGAGATTGCAGGATTAACCAACACGAGGATTTTTTTAAAAGGAGTAACACAAACATATAAGAATCACTTGTGATGTTTTTAAATGCATGTTTCTGAGATCCAGCAGGTCTGAGGGGGGGCCCAGATGACTATATTTTAAATTTCCATCGGTGATTCCGACATACACCTCAGGCAGCACAAAGTAGGGGCTCAACAGTTTCATAGGAATAAATAATACGTAACTGAAAAGCTGGTGTTCTCTGTTGAGTTTGAGATCAAGAACCTGGAAGAGGTGTAAGTGAACACAGGCCCAGGTTTATAAAAGTCACTGGAATTGTTGGGGGAGGACTTGAGGGGATGAGCCCAAGAAGGAGTGAAAGGGAAATCAAGTCATGTGGTTCTCAAACTTGGCTAAACCTGAGAATCATCTGGAGGGAGGAGGGGGTGTCTCAGCATTCTGATGCCCAGATCAAACCTCAAGTTCATTAAAAGCAATTCTAGGAGTGAGAGTCAGGCATTGGTACTGTTTAAAGCTCCAGGTGATTTCAACGTGCCCAAGTTTGAGAAACAATGGGTTAGAGAGGGTCCAGGAAGTTATCAGGTGTCTGGAATGGGGAAAATCATGAGGTAATAAGTGAGTAGTTCTCAAGCTCCATTGTGTATTAGAATCACATGGAAAGCAAATGTAGCTCATGGAAGAGGAAGAGTAGGTCCTCTACAGTTTCATCAAAATTTTTCTAACACGTATCAAAGCTTGAGAACCACAGGTCTAAGTGGAGATCATTTCAAATGAGAAACTGGGGACCTGAACAGCCCCCATGGCAGAAATTGACAAGAACATTCCTACCCCCTCTACGCCTGCTGAATGCAAGCTGGATCTAAGAGGTCTACTGAACACTGCCAGAATCAGTAAGCCTGTCAAGGGTCCAGGGCACCACGAACTTGACACATATGATGCTTACACATCTTTAGCCTCAGAAACCATCCTTCCAAACCATTCACAGCTGGCTCTTTGGTGGACAGCAAAAAGAAAGCATGTGTTGCCATCTGCCTTCCAGAATTAAAGACTTGACTTTTTAGGAACCCGGAAAGTCACAAGCAATTAAACACACACCAATAAACAGAGTACACAACTCGGAAATTCTCACCATCTCATAGAAAGAAGAAACTCCAGGGCAGATTAAAGTTACATTTGGAAGACCTGAACCTGGCAGGTCACATTATAATCAGTTACATAGAGGGTCTGTAACTTAGGCTATTAAAAATGTAACTTTTACTGATCAATGACGCAATGTTTTTTCCTCAAGATAGATGACCACGCCTACCCACATGAAACGCACAGAGAAATCAGGAATAGCTTCACCTAGCTACAATGTAATAATACGGTACTTCGGAGGCGGTCCAACCTCGTGGTAACTATTCCATTCAGAATGTTACATTTTATCTGATAAGATTCAAGAGAATACATTCCTGTGCATATGACCAACTCATCATCCCATCAGAAATGTCTTATAACAGCACCAGAATTTTCATTTTCAAGATACATGAGCTTTTGTCAAATGGTGACATCTCCTCTGTAATATGAATTTTCAACATGATATAAAAAATGATAGATATATTACACATTTCACAGCCCAGAGAACTGAAACCTGTCAATGAATTTAAAATTTGTGACAACCTATTTGAAATTTTACACTTAAAGATCTGTACACTTTCATAAACCATATAAATGTAAAACAGGTATCAATGTTTTTACTGCCAAAAATAAAATATTCCTCCCTAACAAAGTTTGGTTGTTGCCTTAGTATATATTTTTTAATGTATTCTCATTAACATTTCAGTTGTAAAAATGCAATGCTTTACACGGCCTTCAAAGTGCAACTGATAAAAACTTGAAATTATGTAAGGTACTTCAAAACAAAACCACTGGCAGATTTTTTTTCCCACCATTTCAATTTGTTCACGAATCTTCAAATTCATGAACATACAGGTCTTACTGCAAAATGCAAGTCACCATTTAAAAAAAAAGAAAACTTAACATCATTTTTATTTTAAAGGTCATCCTAAGTGATTTAGATTTCTTCAATTGAACCTGGTTTCTCTGGCAATCTACAGATCCCACTGTACAAAATGCCTTAATAAATGCTTTTCTTCCAGAGTAAGTCATTAAACAAAAAACACAAATAAGTGACATGAAAATTTTCCAAATAATGAAGGAGTTACATTAACCAGAAATATAGCAATTTGTTTTCATGCAGTAAAACATAAGAGGAAGCATTTATGAACGCTGGAGCGGGGCGGAGGGGCACCATTTAGATAACGTTACATAAGCATTAATAAAAAGTATGGGCTGGTTGTTAAACTATTGGATGATAGTTTTGAGCTCAGACCTTTAAAACGTTCTTACATTTAAGTCATGTTACTACACATAAATTGTCTTCACATGACACAGAACACAGCTAATTTAAGTTTAATGCTCTCATCCTCGTCAATCTCAGAATACCAAGTTTCTTACCATGATAGTTGCACTCCCGGATACAGATAACGAACAAAGTTAATTTTCCTAAAGCTACCAGCAGCAAAGCAGGTTCACTAGTATTTTAAAGACTTCACCAAAGGATGTATTAAAATAGTTATTTCTGGGTTGAGGGTGTTATTTGGTTTTAAGACCAGCAAACTGCAAAAGAAAAGGATGCTAACTGGCAGGGTTATGTTTCGGGTTTCGGGGGCGTAAGGGAAGCCCAGATTTAGGAGGGAAAGCTCGTTTCACAAGAAATCCCATCTCCCTTTTCAAAAGGTCATTTCGAAACAGCAGATCCTCTTTCCCTATTTCAGAGCTCACCACTGTATTCTAAACAGAAGCCAACAGAGGGAGAAAAACAACGCCAAGTGCAAAAGCTGTGGGCACTGAAAGTTTTGCTCCACCGGCCGCGCAGCACCCACTTGGGGTCGGGCAGCGGGACTTGGGGGAGTCAGGCGCCGGCGGGGGCTGGGTGGAGAGGACGGGGTCCTGGGGAGGAGCTAGAAAAAGCATTTCGCGGCGACTGGCACTTGATATTTGTAAGTTTTGTGGATGTCACTCACCGGGAACCAGACCCTGCGGTACAAAGATTCAGGTACAGACCAGCCCCTTTCTCATTCGTGCAATGGGAACAGACTCAGGCATCCTTTTAAGGAGCGTTGGAATGGGTCTCAACTTTAAAATTTTTTGTCAGTGCTGCTGCGGTGTAAAAAATAAAATGCAAAGCAGCAGACGGGTGCAGGCTCTATGGGGCTCAGTTTCCCTCTCCTCCGAGTCCGGCGTGGAGGAGCCCCAGGGCTCCCTGAAGCCCCAGAGAGGCTCATCCCGACCCGGGCCCGGCAGCGAGGGAACCCCGGACACTCGCGCGGCTCAAGTTCGTGCCTCCACACCCAGAGGCAGCACCTCCTGCCCGCGACCCCCGCGAGCACCTACCTTGCGCCAGAGCCTGGAGCAAGTGCAGCTGCAGCGCCAGCAGCGCCCACCAGCCGTGGCGCCCCGGCCCCAACTTTGCCGCCAGCTGCCCGCCTCGCCGCCCCGAGCCCGCCGAGTCCCCGCCGGGGGTTTCGGGCGCCGCGCGGAGTCCCGGGGGCTCCGGGCCGAGGCGCGGCGCCGGCGCGGGGCGGACACGGCCGAGCGAAGATCTCCGCGGCCGCCCGGGGCCCACGCGCTCAGGGTGCTCCGCGCCGCCGCCGCCGCCACCACCGGCCGCCGAGGGCCGGCCGCCCCGGGCCATGCCGACCAGCCGCCACCCCGAGCGCCGCGCCGGACAGACTAGACGGGTGGGACGGCTTCGGGGGGGCGCGGCCACTCTTCGGGCGGCGCGGGGCCCCCGGGCCCGAGGTGAGCGGCCGCCCGGCGCTGAGGGGCGGCGTCCCGGGTCCCCGCGTGAGGGGCGCGGCGCGGGCCAGGGGCAAGCCGGACGAGAAGTTGTCAGCGGGGGAAATTCACGTTCGGCGCACACGCAGTCCCGAGTCTGCCGCGGCCGGAGCGCCGGGCCCCGCCGCAATCGCTCCGAGGGGTCCGGCGGGCGCTGAGGAGCCGCCGCCGCCGCCCCCGCCAGGCGCTGAGAAGAAAGTGCGCCCGCCCGCGCGCCGCGCTCGCCCTCCGCCGCCGCTGCCGCCGCTCCCCATTCACAGCCCGGCCGCACGCGCCGCCCGCGCCCCCCGACCGCCGCTGATTGGCCGAGGGAGGCGGTGCCCGCTCCCGGGGCCCGCCCCCCAGGCCGTCGCTTGTTTTCAAACTCGCGGCGCCCGCCCGCCTGCAATTTCGTGCCCTCCCCAGCGCCCCACTCGGGAGACTTCCCGCGCCGGCTGCGCCCCCTAGGGACCCGCGGCGGGGACTGCAGGCGATGCGGTCTCGGAACGCGCTCCCTAGGCGGGCTCACTGGCCGGGCGGGCGTGAGCGCGCGGGCAGACGAGGATAGCTCCTCCTCGCCCGGCTCCGTGGCGGTGCGGGCGCCCGGGTGGGGCTGGCCCAGGTGCGGGGGACACGCAGATCGTGCGGGAGTCCAGGGCCGAGGGCGGAAGGGAGCCCGGCTCCCACTTGCGGGCTTGGTGCTTCGGGGTGACGCGCCAAGCTACCGTAATTGCAAACACGCGCAATCGGGTTTTTAATTTCTAGCTACCAACGGCACCATTGGGTGCAAATTGGCCTCCTGTTCAGAGGAGTGGACATGGCGTCGTAGAGGGGTCCAAGGTCACTTTTGGCTGGGGCTGGGTGAAGGCGGTGGAGGGAGGGACACATCGCAGGTTTCCCACCGTGGAGTGGGCGGGTATCGAGGCAGGGTCGGCCAGTGGGAGGGTCTCCCTGTGCGAGGCTCTGGAGCCTCTGGGACTGGGGGTGGGGGCCCAGCATGTGGTAAGCATTAGCTGAGTTTATGGGGTGAACTAAGCGCGCTGGAGGCTAGAATGCCAGCATTTTTGTGGGAGGAGAGCTGGAGGTGACTTGCACTCCGCTGCCGCTGGAGTTGGCCCAGGAGGAGCCTGGGGGCTTGTGATGATGGTTGCATGAGATCACGTTATGAGGGGCTGGGTGCGCCCAGCGCGGTGCTGGCTCCCGCCAGGAAGCACTTGATGCAGACTTGATACCGTTAGTAGGTTTATTGTCCCAGCCAAGAAAGACTCCGGGCGGGAGAGTGGAGAGCAGATGACAGGGCTGAAGGCTGGGATCGGAGCCAGCTCCTGCTCGCAGAGCGCCTATGGTTTGGTGGTTCAGTATTAGCCTCTATACAGGTCCCCTAAGCCTTAGCAACGACCACGTGAATGAAACATAGGGAAACTGAGGTCCAAGGACAGGCGCGGAACAGGAGGTGGTTTCAGAAAGAGGACTGACGCCAGAGCCTGCCCTCTGCCCTCTTTTCACACCATGCTAGGAGGGGCAAAAAAGTAAACTAGCCACAGGTGCCCTGTTCTGAGGACATGGTGAGCGCTCATAAGTGGGGCGAGCTGGACAGCGCCTTAGATCGTGGGGATGAGACTGGAGGTAGAGAGGCGTGCCTGTTTTTATCTTCTGTTGCTAGCACAGCTGGGTTTCTTCAAACTTGCAAGATTATGTGAGAGTCTGGCGGGTGGAGGAAGGGAAAGCAATACTTCCTGTGCATTAAGCACTCACTGTGGGACAGCCCAGGGCAGCAGCAGCAGCCTCACCATCCACTGAGAGGTGCTGTCCCTGGTACAGGTGGGGAAACTGAGGCATAAAGCAGTGAAGTGGGCCGGACGAGGTGGCTCACACCTGTAATCCCAGCACTTTGGAAGGCTTAGGGGGACAGATCACTCGAGGTCAGGAGTTCCAGACCAGACTGGCCAACATGGTGAAACCTGGTATTTAGTTAAAAAAAAAAAAAAAAAAAAAAAAAACAAGAAAATTAGCCAGGCTGTGGTGACATGCACCTGTAGTCCCAGTCCAGTTACTTGGGAGGCAGGAGAATTGCTTGAACCTGGGAGGCGGAGATTGCAGTGAGCCGAGATCATGCCACTGCACTCCAGCCTGGGCGACCCAGCAAGACTCTGTCTCAAAAAAAAATGGAAGTGAAGTGACTTGCCCAAGGTTGGAGCTCATCCCCTTGCTCTCCACCCTCACGCACTTCTGTTTTGCTGGGAGATAGAGGGCTGGGGATCCAAGAGTGGAGCCAATCAGGCTTTGAGGTCTCACTCAGCTCCACCCTTTCTAGTTGTGAAATTTGGACAAATCGCTGACTCCAAGTTCCTGTAAAAAGTTAGGAATAATTCCCATCTCCCAGCGTAGTAGAAAGAAAGTGAGGTAATTCACACTCAGTAAATGCCAGTTTTCCTTTCCCTCTACTGATGTAGCAATCCTTGTCCCAAGCTACCCTTGCTATGCCCGCCAGTTGAGTTTGGTGCACATTTAACCTTTTCCTCTCCAATAGCAATCTATGCCCACCACTTTCCTTTCTCGTAGAAACCTGTGTCCATATACTGCTCCAGTCCATATAGTCATGAACATAACTCGAACAACTTCTTGAGTTTAGACACGTCAAAAATACCCAGAGTCTCTTTTGCTATGACTTATTTTGCAGTTAACAGAAAGCTTTGTGGAATCTTGCTTGGAAATTGGAAAGCCAAGTTAGTATATGCCAAGTTATAACAGATCAGTGACAAGACCGAGTGCAGTGGTTCATGCCTGTAATCCCAGTACTTTGGAAGGCTAAGGTGGGTGGATCACTTGAGGTCAGGAGTACAAGACCAGCCTGGCCAACATGGTGAAGCCCCATCTGTAGTTTAAAATATATATATATATATATATGTGTGTGTGTGTGTGTGTGTGTGTGTATACACCCACACCACATTTGGCTAGTTTTTCTTTGTGTGTGTGTGTGTGTGTGTGTACACACACACACACACACACAAAGAAAAACTAGCCAAATGTGGTGGCAGGCCCCTGTAATCCCAGCTACTTGGGAGGCTGAGGCAAAAGAATCACTTGAACCTGGGAGGTGGAGGTTGCAATGAGCCAAGATCATGCCACTGCATGCCAGCCTGGGTGACAGAGTGAGACTCTGTCAAAAAAAAAAAACGGGGAAAGATCATGACCTCACTGCTACCAGAGAAGGTCCAGAAACCACCCCCCCAAGAATTTTTTTTTATTCCTATTCCGATATTAGCCTTGAGAAGTAAGGCTCTACTCTTTTCTACATTCTACAGTTGGAGAAGCCAAGCCAAGAAAGTTTAATACATGCAAAGCAACCATGTTAAAGCCAGAACAAGCATCCAGCTCTCCTGAGTCCTATTCTAAGACTTGTTTTTCTTTGCCCAGACTATGTTGCTTTTCACAGAACCATTAGATTACTATTTTGGGGTGTGTGTTTAGACTATAGCTATACTTTCTCAAAAAATAATACAGATAAACTGCTTTATAATGCTGGGGAGGGGAGACAGCCAGGATGGGGTTGGACTATTTTTGCCCAAAAGGCCAATTAATCTCTCAACTTCATTTTACCCAGCCCTACAAGAATGCCTCAAGAAGTGAGCATTTTATACCTGTATACTTGCCATTGAAAATTTTAGCCATGTATGCTAAAGGCCATGAGATGGAGGGATGTTACTCCATGAAAACTGACTTCTTTTTCTTTTTCTTTTTTTAAAAAATGAGCCCAGGCCATCTCCTACTTTCCAGAACAAGAAGTTAGAATTTTCAGACAGGTGCAGTGGCTCACCGTTGTAATCCCAGCACTTTGGGAGGCCGAGGCAGGTGGATCACGAGGTCAAGAGTTCAAAACCAGCCTGACCAACATGGTGAAACCACATCTCTACTAAAAATACAAAAAAAAAAAAAAAAAATGCTGGGCATGGTGGAGCGCACCTGTAATCCCAGCTACTCAGGAAGCTGACACAGGAGAATTGCTTGAACCTGGGAGGCAGAGGCTGCAGTGAGCTAAGATTATGCCACTGCACTCCAGCCTGGGTGACAGATCAAGACTCCTTCTAAAAAAAAAAAAAGAAAGAAAAAGAAAAGAATTTTCTCTACTTAATTAAGGAGAAAGGAGGGTTTTCGAAACATGTAATAATTTAAGTGTTGTTAGGATAATTCATGAAAACAGCAGTACTTTCCCTTGTTATGATTTAAAGCCTGGCTACTCCAGGTATGGCCCATGGACCATCGACCTCACCTGGGAGCTTGTTAGACATGCAAAATCTCAAGCCCAGTCTTGGACCTAGTGACTCAAATTCTGCATTTTCGAAGATCTCCAAGTGATTTCTATATAAATTAAAGTTTGAGAATCACTAACCTCATCCATCTCTTTGAATCTCAGGAATATAATAGAGCTCTCATTCCTCTTTTGCTTCCTTCTGTCCTTTCCCCTTCTTTTTCTTATGGGCCATGACATAAAAGGGAACATTTTTTAAATGTTAGAAGCATTTTTTTTTAAAAAAAAAAAAAAAAAAGGAAAATATGCAACTTTCTAGAACAACAGTAGATTGAACTGTATACAAATTCAAAACCAAAAGCATCTGTATGGCACTGTGAAAAAGAAAAAAATATAACAAACTGAAGAAAATGTTAATATCTCTCTATGTAAGTCAATAAGACTTAGAGCTTTTATGAGTCAATAAGAGAAATAGATGAACAAGTCCTACAAAAAGGTGAGCAGAGGCTGGGTGTGGTGGCTCAGGCATGTAGTCACAGCACTTTGGGAGGCCGAGAAGAGAGGATCACTTGAGCCTGAGAGTTTGAGACCAGACTGGGCAACATAGTGAGACCCTCAGCTCTCCAAAAAAAAAAAATACATAAATTAGCATGTGTCTGTAGTCTCAGGTACTCTGGAGGCTAAGGTGGGAAGATCACTTAAGCCTGGGGGTGGCAGTGAGCCATGATTGTGCCTCTGCACTCCATCCTGGGCAACACAGTGAGACCCCATCTCAAAAAAACAAAAGACCAAAGAATAGGAACAGGCAGAGAGATATAAAGGGAAAATAAATGTTTGAAGAGATGAAGAATGCACAAAGAAATTAATCTTTGTGTTTTTTGTTTTTTTTTTTTTTTTGAGATGGAGTCTCATTCTATCATTCAGACTGGAGTGCAGTAGTAGAATCTCAGTTCACTGCAACCTCCGCCTCCCAGGTTCAAGTAATTCTCCTGCCTCAGCCTCCCAAGTATCTGGGATTACAGGCATGTGCCACCATCAGATTTTTGTATTTTTAGTAGAGACAGGGTTTCACCATGTTGGCCAGGCTGGTCTTGAACTCCTGACCTCAAGTGATCCTCCTGCCTAGGCCTCCCAAAGTGCTGGGATTACAGGCCTGAGCCACCACGCCCAGCCAGAAATTGATCTTAAAAGTGAGAAAGCAATGAGGCTTATAAAAAATGTTTAAGGACTGACTGATAATGGCAAATGTGATAAGACTGTGAGGAAATGGGCATTCATATATTCTTAGTGGAAGTGCAAACTAAAAAGCTGCCCTGGAGAGAAACCTGCAATCCATAGTTAAAATTTGTTTATTTTTTTGAGACAGAGTCTCGCTCTGTCACCCAGGCTGGAGTGGAATGGCGTGATCTCCACTCACCACAGCCTCTGCCTCCCAGGCTCAAGCAATTCTGCCTCAGCCTCTTGAGAAGCTGGGATTACTGATGCATGCCAACATGCCCGGCTAATTTTTGTATTTTTAGTAGAGATAGGGGTTCACCATGTTGGCCATGCTGGTCTTGGACTCCTGACCTCAGGTAATCCACCCACCTCGGCCTCCCAAAGTGCTAAGATTACAGGCATGAGCCACTATGTCTGGCCAGTAGTTAAACTTTAAATATGAATTGTCTTTGATCTATTATACCGCACACATGCAAAAAGACATATGGATAAAGTTGTGCATTGCAGCATTGCTAGTAACAAAAAAAAGTGCAATATGGTATATCTGCACAATACATTTCCACATGACTGTTAAAAGAATAAAGTACAGTTAGAAGTGCTGATGTAGAAATGTCTGCTATACACAGTTCAATGTTTTAAAAGTTATAAAGCAAATATATAGAGAATCTCATTTATGTTTATTTTTTTTTGTTTTGAAAGGATGAATGCCAAACTTATATGGTTTCCTTCAGGGGACATGAAATTATGTGCTTTCCTGTACGTTTAAAATTTCTAAATGTGAACGTATATTTTATAATTTACACACACACACACACAAAAAAAAAAAAAAAAAAAAAAAAAAACTAAAAAAGCTTGTTTTAAAAAAGTGGAAGGTGATGAGCCTAAGAAGTTTTTTCTTACCCATAACTCATTAAGAAATCTCCCCCATGGGTTCCTGTGGTTCTACGTCTGAGAAAAATAATCCCCAATCCTATTAGAGGCCAAGTTACAGCATGAACTTGTCCACATGGGGATGTGATGCCCTCCCATGTGCAACGAAAGGCCCCCAGTCCACATCCTAAGGTCCTCTCCTGATGAGAACTCCAGCCTGTAGCTGCCTCAGTGGTTCACTCTCAGATCTCTGCCAACCACTGATCCCGCCTCAGCCTCACCTTTGTTCTGTTGCCTGGCAACCCATTAACGAGCAGGGCGCAGTTCCAGGTGCAGCCTTTGAGCCCTAATGGGACGCGTGCTTTGGTTACCTAGTTTCCTGAGATATCTTCAAAAGCTAAAATCCAATTAAATGCTCTTGTTAAGGAAGCCAGGAAGAAGAGTGGTCCCAGAAATGTACCAAGCTTCCCAAAATGTCTACCAGCTTTCCTTACTAGTAACTGTCCCTCAGCTTTCAGGCTGCCTTAAATTGCAAGAAGCAGAGGTTCCTGACCAGCT
Organism: Plecturocebus donacophilus; assembly: GCA_004027715.1. Classification (NCBI taxonomy): domain Eukaryota; kingdom Metazoa; phylum Chordata; class Mammalia; order Primates; family Pitheciidae; genus Plecturocebus; species Plecturocebus donacophilus. The sequence continues at coordinate 14,518 of PVKP010019061.1, read as the reverse complement.
GTCATTAGCATCACCTGGGCATCGCCCCAACTACTAAATTAAACATTCTGGGAGGTGGAGTCTAGCAAGCTATGGTTTAACCACCCCTCCAGGTGCTTCTAACCACTCAAGCTTGACACCCATAGGGGAAAGCAATTCCTTCCATACCTACTTTTCTACAAGTATTTGTCAAATAACTGATTGGTGCCAGCCCCAGCACTAGGCAAGAGTGAAATAAACAATTAGAGTAATTGTGTGAATATGATAAGTGAAATCACTTAAGGGAATATCATAGAAGGGATCTAACAGCCTTGAGGAATCAGGGAAAGTTTTCCAGGGGAAGGATTTTCTAAACTAAGACCTGAAGAATGAGTAAGAGTTTATCCTTCAATAGTCAGGAAAAGAAAGGGTGTTCCATACAGAGAGCACCTGCAAAAGCCCAGAGTTTGAACTTGGGCATGAGAACAATGGAGAAGCAAGAAGATTTTTAAAACTACAGAATCAAACATTTGTAGAAAAGCCATTCAGAGACTAGCCTGGCCAACATCATGAAACCCCATGTCTACTATAAATACAAAAATTAGCCAGGAATGGTGATGCATGCCTGTAATCCTAGCTACGCAGGAGGCTGAGGCAGGAGAATGGCTTGAAACTGGGAGGCAGAGGTTGCAGCGAGCTGAGATCCCACCACTGCACTCCAGCCTAGGCAACAGAGTGAGATTCCATCTTGAAAGAAAATAAAATGAAAAGCCATTCAGGCTGTGGGCTAGGTTGGATTGGACAAGCCTAGAAGCCAGGAAATCTGCTAGGAGACCATTGTCGCAATTCGAATATGAAGTAATGGTGGCAGTTGGGATGAGAGAAAAGTAGTGTATTAAAAAGCTATCTAGGGCCAGGCGCTGTGGCTGACAACTGAAATCCTAGCACTTTGGGAGGCTGAGGTGGGCAGATCACTTGAGGTCAGAAGCTCAAAAGTAGCCTGGCCAACATGGTGAACCCCGCACCCCACCGTCTCTACTAAAAATACAAAACATTAGCCGGGCATGATGGCCTGCACCTGTAATCCCAGCTACCTGGGAGGCTGAGGCAGGAGAATCACTTGAACCTGGGGCACAGAGGTTGTGAGACTGTCTCAAAAAACAGCAGCAGCAACAACAACAAAAAAAGCTATCTAGGAGAGAGAATCCATAGCTAAGAAAGAGAGATTTGCAGATAATGTTCTGTTTTCTGGCTTGGAAAACTGGAAAAATGGCCATTTTGTTTCTGAAGGGAGAGAACACAGGTGGTGGGATGGGTTTGGAGGAATGGGGAGGACAGTACCACGTTCTATTTGAATCTGTTAAATTTGATGTGTCGTTTCAGGCAGCTATGATCATTAGACATGTGGATGTTGGATATAACTCGGAGAGGGAACGAATAGAAGATGACTTCAAAGGCAACCCTTGGGGGAGTGCAGTGGCTCAAGCCTGTAATCCTGGCACCTTGGGAGGCTGAGGTGGGTGGATCACTTGAAATCAGAAATTCAAGACCAGCCTGGCCAACATGTTGAAACCCTGTCTCTATACAAAAATTAGCTGGACGTGGTGGTGCATGCCTGTAATAACAGCTACTCAGGAGGCTGAGGCATGAGAGTTGCTTGAACCCAGGAGGTGGAGGTTGCAGCAAGCTGAGATCATGCCACTGCACTCCAGCCTGGGCAACAGTGAGACTCTGTCTCAAAAAAAAAAAAAAAAAAAAAAACCTGACATGATCCGAGAGTGGTGGCTCATGCCTGTAATCCCAACACTTTGGGAGGCCAAGGCAGGCAGATTACGAGGTCAGGAGTTTGAGACTATCCTGGCTAATACAAAAAATTACTGGGTGTGGTGGCGCATGCCTCTTGTCCCAGCTACTCGGGAGGCTGAGGCAGGAGAATCACTTGAACCCAGGAGGCAGAGGTTGCAGCAAGCCGAGATCGCGCCACTGCACTCCAGCCTGGGCGACAGAGCAAAACTCTGTCTCAAAAAAGAAAAAAAAAACAACACGGACAAGGAGTGAAGGGCTGAAAAGTGACATGTAGGTTGAGCAGCAGGAGGCCTCAAAGACCCCGTGACCACAGTGTTGATGGGAGCCTGGGCCAGTCCCAGGTGGTAGAGGCATGAGCTGGCAGCAGACATGACATTTTCAAGAGGTTTAGTGCAAAGGATAGGCAGAAGATGGCAGGAAAGATAAGGGCTTGTGTTCTGTAGAAAGGAGGACCCAGAAGGGGTTGGTCACCAACAGCTCAGGGGCCTCAAATCTCTGGAATATTCCATGAAGTTGAGGATTAGTCTTAGGTCGGGGAGAACTATCTAGTCCACTGCAAAAAGAACCAGGGAGAGGTCATAGCTCAGTTAGAAGAATTATCAGGGGAAATTTAGGGAGATACCCCTGATGTTTACTTCTCTCTCCCTCTCTCTCTCTCTCTATCTCTCTCTAAAATAGCTAAGTCACCTGTTCAGTGTGAGGTGAGGGGGGAATTGGGAGCCTTTGAGAGCAGAACAGATATAGAAAGTTTGAGATATTTACTTGGTGTAAGGGAGAGGCTTTAGCAACACATTCAATAGACATCTTTCCATCTGATTTTTACATAAGTATTTTAATCCTCACAGGAATCCCTATGTGAAGGGAAGTATGTTTTCCCACTCACTGAAGCTTGGATAATTTAAATCATTTGTCCAGGGCCACCCAGCCAGTGAGAGGTGGAGCTGGAAACTGAACCTGTGTCTCTTTCCTGATGCTGTCTTCTGTTTTGGGGGTAGGCGGGACAAATATTGTACAGATGACATCATAAAATTTAGTAGAAGGGCTTTTTTAAAAAAAAAAAATGGTTTTGTTTGGTTGGTTTTGGTTTTTTTGAGATGGGATCTTGCTCTGTTGCCCATGTTGGAGTGCAGTGACATGATCATAGCTCACTGCAGCCTCAAACACCTGGGCTCAAGTGATTCTCACTTCAGCCTCCTGAGTAGCTGGGACTACAGGTACATGCCACCACACCAGCTGAAGAAATCTTTCTTAAAGAGCACCTTGTTTAAAAGACATAGTTTTAAGTCAAAAAAAAAAAAAAAAAGAAAGCTGCCTTAAATCCTTTTAGGAACAAAGTTTGGAAGTAATAGACTCAAGTTGGAAGGGAGAGTTGGGGCTGATCTCAGTGCTCATTAAGTACAATCATCTGTCGCAGGCATCCAGCTCCTCTTAAATCATCTGTCCAGGGCCACCCAGCTAGTGAGAGGTGGAGCTGGGATTGAACCTGTGTCTCTTTCCTGATGCTGTCTTCTGTTTTGGGGGTAGGCAGGACAAATATTGTACAGATGACATCATAAAATTTAGTTTTTTATGAACGAATCCTTTAGGAATGAAGTTTGGAAGTAATAGACTCTCTAAGTTGGAAGGAGAGTAATCCTCCCTTCCAATTATCCTCGAGGTGACCTCACCTCAAGTTAATTGCATTTGGAGGAAGTTCTCCTTGATCCCCAGGTTTTGTGTACATTGAGTTGTAACCAGCCTCTGCACAGTGTTCCCGTCAGTCCTCATTCTATCCTCTGGAGCTGCATTCAGGAGTCACCATCACCTCCCAATGCCCAAAACAGCACGTGGAGTCCTAGCAACAATAAACATTTTTTGAAAGAATAAATGGTTGGAAGGAGCTCTGATTGAAAATCTATGAGGTCTGGATTTTAGTCAATCTCCATTAATCAGCAAAATAACTTTGAGTGAGCAGCAATACCTCTTTAAGGCTTAGCTGCATCATCCAAAAATGATATAGAACATTCATTTTGCTATGCTCACAGGTTCTGGGGCTCAGGAACTCATTTAGGGCACAGCAGGGAAATGGCTGGGGATTTCCCTCAGCTGGAATGCCTGAGCTGAGATCACTTGCTAGCTGGGCTCAGTGGGGACGGTGAACCAGAGTGCATTTTTGTGGTTTCTCCTTGTGGCTTGGGCTTCCCCACAACATGGCAGCTGGACTCCAGGAGGGAATATCTGAGAGGGAATATCTGGAAGCTGCATAGCCTTTTCTCACTTGGCCTTAGAGATCATGGAGCATCATTTCTGTTGCTCTCTGTTGGCTGCAAGCAAGTCACCAAGGCCAGCCCAGACTCAGGAGGAATGGGAATTAGACTCTACTTCTTGATGTGGGAAAAGGCAAAGTCACACTGCAGAAGAGCAGATAAGTTAGGAGATAGTGTTACAGCCATCATGGAAAATACAATCTACCGGAGATACTCCCTGAGGACTCCCAGAAATATTTGAAGGAAGGGTACTCTGCAGGGGCCTGGGGTCCTGCATTAGAAGCTGGTGAGACTAGATTACAAACACAAAGTCCTATCCACATAAACTAGACCATCTACTAGGTGAGGGTTATGGGCTGAACTGCGTCTCACCAAAATTTATATGTTGAATCCCTAATCTTCAGTACCTCAGAATACGACTGTATAGGGACAGGACCTTTGAAGAAAGAGGTAAGTTAAAGCTGGGCATGGTGGCTCATGCCTCTAATCCCAGCACTTTGGGAAGCCAAGCCGGGAGGATCATTTGAGCCCAGGAGTTTGAAACCAGACCTGGCAACATAGTGAGACCCCATACCTACAAAAAAAAAAAAAAAAATTAAATTAGGTGGGCATGGTGGCACATGCCTATAGTCCCAGCTACTTAGGAGGTTGAGGCAGGAGGATGACTTAAGTCTGGGAAGTCAAGGCTGCAGTGAGCCATGGTTACACCACTGCACTCCAGCCTGGGCAACAGAGCAACACCCTGTCTCAACAAAAAGATGTAAGTTCAAATGAAGTCACTGGGGTGGGCCCTAATCCAATCTGACTGGTGTCCATATAAGAAGAGGAAATTAGGACAGAGACATGCACAGAGGGACCATATGAGGACCCATGATCTCATTCCTTTTTATGGCCGCATAGTATTCCATAATGTATATGTACCACATTTTCTTCATCCAGTCTATCACTGATGGATATTTGAGTTGATTCCATCTTTGCTATTGTGAATAGTGTGGCAAAATATTCTTTGAAAGACAGGGAGAAGATGCCATCTGCAAACCAAGGAGAGAGGCCAAGGAGAAACCAACCCTGCAAACACTTTAGGCCTGGACTTCCAACTTTTAGAACCATGAGAAAATAAATATTTGTTGTTTATGCCTCCGAGTCTATGCTGTTTTGCTGCAGCAGCCCTCGCTGACTTACAGAGCAAGGCACTAGGTTCCTTTAGCCATGTGACCACCATTCCCTAAGAATTGCCATACGTTAATGCAACTGGACCTGCCATTCTTGCTTAAGGGACATTTTCTTGACATAATGATGCTCTTTGGGATTTTGGCTTCCACCAGGATATTTAGTATGTGGTTGTCTCAATTATGTCCATTTAACTCCAGTTTTCTTTCTAACTCTTTGTGTTTTTTCCCTCACTTCTGAGGCCTAGGATCCTTGGAGAGAAACTTAGCATTTTGCATGGCATTTTTGCCTTTCACTCTTCTGGGTTTTGTTCAATGAGGGCGTGAAACTGAGAGTTGACCTGCTCCATTATTCTGAAAATTTACTAGAGGAAGGAGGTGCATGGCTACAGAGCCACAGAGGGATTATGGAGAATAACTGGGTGATGCATATATACGAAAAGCCTTAAGAAAATTTATATGATTGGGCCCCAAATTATATTTCAGTAAATATATCTTTTAAATAATTGAAAATACAAAGATCATGTACAAGAATTGTTGTCTTTGCATTGTGGTAATAGGAAAAAATTACAAGCAACCTGAATGTCTAAGATGCATATACACCATGGAATATTAGGCAGCCATAAAAAGGAATGAGACCATGTCCTTTGCAGGGACATGGATGAAGCTAGAAGCCATTATCCTCAGCAAACTAATGCAGGAACAGAAAGCCAAACACTACATGTTCTCATTTATAAGTGGGAGCTGAACAATGAAACACATTATGGTTTGTCAAGTTAATAGAATGCTATAGAATAATTTATATTTTCAAAGAATATTTTTGCCATACTATTCACAATAGCAAAGATGGAATCAACCCAAATATCCGTCAATGATAGACTGGATAAAGAAAATGTGGCATATATATATATATTATGGAATACTATGCAGCCATAAAAAGGAATGATATCATACCCTTTGCAGGGACATGGATGGAGCTGGAAGCCATTATCCTCAGCAAACAAATGCAGGAACAGAAAAACAAACACTACATGTTCTCACTTATAACTGGGAGCTGAACAAGGAGAACACTTGGACACAGGGAGGGGAACATCACACACCGGGGCCTGTCAGGGGTGGGGTGGGGGGAGGGAGAACATCAGGATAAATAGTTAATGCATGCTGGGCTTAATACCTAGATGATGAGTTGACAGGTGCAGCAAACCACCACGGCACATGTTTGTCTATGTAACAAACCTGCACATCCTGCACATGTACCCCAGAACTTAAAGAATATTTGATGGCATAGGAAAATAGTGAAGACAGTATTGGTGGGAAAATTATTTATGCTATTTTTCTCTTGCAAAAATTGGAATACATGGGTATATATGGATGGCTGGATGGTGTATTAGGCTATTCTTGCCTTGCCATAAAGAAAATACCTGAGACTGGGTAATTTATGAAGAAAAATGGTTGAACTGGCTCACAGTTCTGCAGGTTGTAAAGGAAGCATAACACAGGCATCTGCTCAGCCTCTGGGGAGGCCTCAGGAAGCTTCTAATCGTGGCGGAAGGTGAAGAGGGAGCAGGCATGTCACATTGTGAAATCAGGAGCAAGAGAGAGAGGGGGAGGTGCAACACACTTTTAAATGACCAGATCTCACAAGAAGTCACTCACCAATGCGAGGACACTATCAAGAAGGATGATGTTAAACCATTCACGAGAAACCTGCCCCCAGTGTCCAATCACCTCCCACTAGGTCACACCTTCAACACTGGGGTTTACAGTTCAGGATTTGGGTGGAGACACAGATCCAAACTATATCTGATGGATAGATAGATAAAAAGACAAACATTTTAAAAGGGCTGGAAGAAAATGCATATATATATGTACATATATATACACACATGCTGTATACACACACACACACACACACACACATATACACATATATATCTATATATAGAGAGAGAGAGACTGGTTCTCACTCTGTTGCCCAGGCTGGAGTGCAGTGGCACAATCTCCACTCACTGCAACCTCCACCACCTGGGTTCAAGCGATTCTCCAGCCTCAACCTCCTGAGTTACAGGCACATGCCACAATGCCCAGCTAATTTTTTTGTGTGTTTTTAGTTAAAGACAGGTTTCGCCATGTTGGCCAGACTAGTCTCAAACTCCTGATCCACCTACCTTGGTCTCCCAAAGTGCTAGGATTGCAGGCATGAGCCACCACGCCTGGTCAAAATGCTCCAAGATATTAATGGTGGTCATTCCTGTATAGAATTGAAGGTGGTCTTTTTTTTTTTAATTATCCTTTATGAAGGGTGACATGGCTCACACCTGTAATCCCAGCACTTTGGTTGGCTGAGGCGGGCAGATCACCTGAGGTCAGGAGTTCGAGACCAGCGTGACCAATATGGTGAAACCCGTCTCTACTAAAAATACAAAAATTAGCCAGGTGTGGTGGTAGGAGCCCATAGTTCCAACTACTCAGGAGGCTGAGATAAGCGAATTGCTCTAACCCAGGAGGCAGAGGTTGCAGTGAGCAAAGATCATGCCATTGAACTCCAGCCTGGGCAACAGAGCGATACTCTGTCTCAAAAATAAATTAATTAATTAAATAATTAATCTTTGCTTCTAAAAATCCCAAGATGAATGCATTTCACTTTGTAATAAAGAGTAAGGAAACTCCAGTAAGTTATGTTTTAATGTGAGTGTGGTGCAGGCAACTGTCTTCCCCCTAGATGCAAGAGAACGGACTTTGTCCAACTTATGCTGAATGGTGTTTGGAATTTTTAGTAATTCTGCCTCTTGCTACCCTCTCCTTCCTTTCTCTCTCCCCTACTTTCTCCTTGCAGAGAACATTATAATTGAGTCCGTCTTTGGTCCAGTTGGCTTCATTCTGGGGCCAACATTGGCACCAAAAAACATTTGGTGGGAGTACAAAGAGTCACAGAATTTTAGAGCTGGAAGGGGCCTCCGAAGCCATCTAGTCCAATACAGATATTTATCTTGATGTCAGCTGGAAAAACAAGAAATATACAACAGAACATCACAGTTTGCCATAATAAGCCATTATGGGTCTACCAACCATGAAGTTGTCTGAGTCATTTTTGAAGCTATCTGCATTTCCAAGCCTGCACCATTTCCATAAATCTGCTCCCCACTGTGGGAAACACAGGGTGGAGGGGACATGGTTTGATAGTAGCACATGTGAGAAAAGCTGGAAGGCTGCTCTCGTGATGCCTGTGAGCTCTGTGGGAGTCAGCAATGTGTGGTGGTGGTCCCAGGTGAGAGTCACTTCTGTATGGTAGGGAGAAGCAAGGCTTGCTGGCCAGCACTGAGCCAGCCTGGCTGTGGCTGGAGCAATGTGTTTGGCTCCTGATGGTGCAATGCAAAAGGAATGGCCGCAAGCTGGAGCCAGTCTCGGGTGCAGTGGTTGGCAGAACAAAGGATATGTGGCCTTAAATGGGGAAGACTGGAGGTGAACTTGGGGCTGTTTTAAAATAACCGACTGTGTAGATAAGTTAGATTTCACCGCAGCACCATGGAGGGTGAACCCTGCCCAGCGGTCATTTGCAATTCAGTGAGGCAGACAGATCACCTGAGGTCAGGAGTTCAAGACCTGCTGGGCCAACATGGTAAAACCCCTGTATCTACTAAAATACAAAAATTAGCAAGGTATGGTGCACCTGTAATTCCAGCTACTAGGGAGACTGAGGCAGCAGAATTGCTTGAGCCTGGGAGGCGGAGGTTGCAGTGAGCTAAGATCATGCCACTGCACTACAGCCTAGGTGAGAGAGTGAGACTCTGTCTCCAAAAATAAATAAATAAATAAAATTTTTAAGTCAAGTTTGGAATAGTGGGGCTAGAAAGCACCCCCACACGTGAGGGGATTAACCCTCATAGCTGTAATCCCAGCATTTAGGGAGGCCAAGGCAGGTGAATCACTTAAGATCAGGAGTTCAAGACCAGCCTGGCCAACATGGCAAAACCCTGTCTCTACTAAAAATCCAAAAAAATTAGCCAGGTGTGGTGCCTGTAATTCCAGCTACTTGGGAGGCTGAGGCAGGAGAATCACTTGAACTTGGGAGGTGAAGGTTGTTGTGAGCTGAGACCACACCACTGCACTCTAGGCTGGGCAACAAGAACAAAACTCTGACTCAAAAAAAAAAGGAAAACCTTCTAGCAATGGAAGCATTCACTGAATAGGGTATTTTAAGAGCTAGTGCGTTCCCTGTCAGTGGGGCAAATGAATGGAGACCAAATAGCCAATTTGCAGGGGTGTGATAAAGGAAGGAAGGCGGCAGGAAGAGGGTTGGATTTAGCAAGTTAACATTTGACTTAACTCTCCCTCTCCCTTCCAGCTCTGAGACTCTGATAATCATTTTTCTTTTTCTTTTCTTTTTTCTTTCTTTTTTTTTGTTTTTTTTGGAGGCAGAGGCTAGCTCTGTCGGCCAGGGTGAAGTGCAGTGGCATGATTCCAGCTTTCTGCAACCTCTGCCTCCCTGGTTCAAGTGATTCTGCTGCCTCAGCCTCCAGAGTAGCTGGGATTACAGGCATGTGATACCACACCCCTGGCTAATCTTTTTGTATTTTTAGTAGAGTAGAAGGTCTCATCATGTTGCCCAGGCTGGTCTGAAACTCCTGAGTTCAGGTAATCCACCCACCTCAACTTCCCAAAGTGCTAGGATTACAGGCGTGAGCCACCGTACTAGGCCCAGCTCTGAGATTCTCTCTTTCATTTTATTTGTTAACACTGTGTCTCATCCACAACAAGATGTGTACATAATGTTCACAGCAATTTTATACCTAATAGACCCAAGCTAGAAACAACTGAAATATCTTCAATAGGTAAATGGATAAAAAACTGTAGTACCAAGGTCCATATGGAATATTACACAGCAATGAAAAAGATCCAATTTCTGATACACACAAAAGGAATGAATCTCAAAAACACAATGATGAAGGAATTAATCCAGGCTCAGAAATGCACATAGGAGGCTGTTGAATAAGCTAATCTAGAGTGACAGAGAGCAGATCAGTGGTTGCCCAAGATGGGGAATGCAGCCGAATGACTTTAAAGGGGCACGAGAGGTGACAGACATAGTCCCTATCTTGATAGCAGTGATGGTTACATGGGTGTCACGGGTGTATACATTTGTCAAAATGTTTGGAACTACACAATCACAATAGTTGTATATAATTGTATGTAATTTACAGAAACAAAGCTGATTATTTTAAGTATGCTTTGTACCCACAACGATTCATGGCCTCTTTCATTCGTTTGAAAAAAAAAAATTTTTAAGCTTTTTTTCTTTCTTTCTTTCTTTTTTCTTTTCTTCTTTTTTTTTTTTTTTTTTAGATAGAGTCTCACTCTGTTATGTGAGTGAGCTATGATTACGCCAGGCTGGAGTTCACTGGCATAATCATAGCTCACTGCAGCCTTGACCTCTTGAGCTCAAGGGATCCTCCCACCTCAGCTTCTCAAGTAGCTGGGACCATAGGCATATACCACCATACCCAAGTAATTTTTAAATTTTTCCTAGAGGCAAGTTCTCACTATGTTGCCCAGGCTGGTCTTGAACTCCTGGACTGAAACAATCCTCCTGCTTGGGCCTCTTGAAGTGCTGGGATGACAGGCATGTACCACTGGGCCCGGCCTAAAGTGTTTTTCAAACGTCAAAATTGCCTCCTTTTTCCAGGATTCTGTGATATGGCGAGGTGGGCCTTAGTCACCTTCTCCATACCTTTTGAGGATTTTGATGCATCTCTTGCTCCTATCTTAGCTGTCTTCCTTCCATCCTGAAGAGACATGCTTCTCCATGGTGACTCCTCCCTCCCCAAGATCCTCTCCCAGCTCCATGTGTCTGTCTTGAAACACAGTTGATCTTCTCCCCATTTGTGCATCCCGTAAGTAATTATTGAGTACTGTGTAAGACACATCTCTTGCTTATGAGTAGCTCACAGTGTGCGATGCAAACATTGACAGATCACTTTAATGCGCTTTTCACAGGTCTGAGCAGAGTTGGGGTGATTCATTCTGAGCAGCCGTGGGCTGATGAGTGCTGGAGTGAGGACTTCTAAAGAAGGAGTCCTTTGAGTTGGGATTTAAAGGGTGCTGGGAATTTGCAAGATAGTGGGACTTGCTATCTTGCACATTCTACCTTTAAATTCCACCCTTTAAATGCCAACTCAAAGGAGGCCTTTAAGTTGGAATTTAGAGAGTGCTGGGAATTTGCAAGATAGAGATACTTGCTGTGGAGGGAAAGATGATATTCAGAAGCACTGTTACAAAAGTTAACAGGATGGCCAGGAGCCGTGGCTCACACCTGTCATCCCAGCACTTTTGTGAGGCTGAGGCAGGAGGATCACTGGAGGTCAGCAGTTCAAGACCAGCCTGGCCAACATGGTGAAACCCATCTCTACTAAAAATACAAAAATTACCTGGGCATGGTGGCAGGTGCCTGTAATCCAAGCTACTTGGGAGGATTAGACAGGAGAATCACTTGAACCCAGGAGGCAGAGGCTGCAGTGAGCTAAGATCATGCCACTGCACTCCAGCCTGGGCAACAGAGCAAGACTCTATCTAAAAAGCAACAACCAACAACAACAACAACAACAACAAAAAGAGGAACCATCAGTGTTGGGGTGCAGGGTTTGGGAAGGAAATGGTGGAAGATGAGGCATTTTGAAAGCAATGGAATAATGAACTATGTCCTCCGATGACCTGATGCCCTGCCTGTTAAGATCCAGCATTCTGATCTCATCTTAGCTGACGTGTTCCAGCAGGACTGCACCGTGCCTTCCCGGTCATTCCTTGGGTTGCGGCTGACATCTCCAAGTTATTTTTCCCTGGCTGCATTTCCAGGGTTTGCTTCAGAGAAGCTTATTTGCCACTTCCTTGCTTCCACGCTCAGCCTTGAACACCTCCTGATGTTTGCCTCCCCTGGCCTCACGTTCTACCACCCAGGAAGGTCCAAGGTCACGTGCTGCGTCACTGACTTCACTGGGCACATTTTCTTCCAGATCATTTGCAAAAACATCTAAAGGATCACTTGCAGTGCTCCACGCCAGGATCCCCACAGATGAAACTGTTTCTGCCAGAGTGGCCTCTATTATTCCCTATCTCTAAGTCATTTTTAAATTCACTTAATAAGCCCACCATGCTCACCACATAATATCCTAACTAAAGGCTTTAACATAGATTTGAGGGCCAGGTATGATACAATGGCTTATGCCTGTCAGTCCCAGTTTCTCAGGAGGCTGAGGCAGGAGGATCACTTATGCCCATAAGGTTGAGGCTGCAGTGAGTTGTGATCGTGCCACTGCACTCCAGCCTGGGTGATAGAGCAAGATCCTGTCTCTTAATCAATTAATTAATTAATTAATAATTAACTAAATACAGACTAAAAAGGCATGACTACTACACAGTTATTTTCATTAATATTTTTCAGGGTGCTTTACAAACAGCAGGACCACAGGCCAACTCAGTCAGAATTTAGGGGTGGTTTGAGAGTTTACTGTTTAACCCATACTGAAAACCACTGCCTCACACCAATGCCTCCCAGACAGAACCACCCAGTGGGGAAGTGAGGTTGGGGGTCCCAGCTCAGCGGCTCCTGAGCTGTGAGATTCAGGCCAGGTCTCTTGCCCTCCATGAGCCTCAATATCCTCCGTGGAATGAGGACTACGTTTTGTGCTTCACAAATGATGCGAATCTCTGCCTTGTCAATTGCTATTGGATAATAACAAGTTCTACAAATATCATTGTTCTTTTTATTTGGTGAATTTCTTTTCCTGAGAGCTTTTGAGATCGTTTCAGAGGTGGGACTCTAGGTAATGTTTTCACCTTTCTTCTTGTGGCATTTATCTTCGTCTGTGTTTCCTGATTGTCATTTATGTGTTGGGGTTGTCCTTCCCTAAGATGCTGGATGTACCTTAAAAACAATCAGTGGCCCTTCGTCTTAATTTTTTTGGAGACAGGGTCTTGCTCTGTTGCCCCAGCTGGAATGCAGTGGCACGATCATAGCTTACTGCAGCCTCAACCTCCTGGGCTCAGGCCCACCTCAGCCTCTTCAGTAGCTGGGACCACAGGCGCACACCACCATGCCTGGCTAATTTTTTTTTGCGATTTTTTGTAGACAGGGTCTCATTATGTTGCCCAGGCTGGTCTTGCACTCCTGGCCTCAAATGATCCTCCATCCTTAGTCTTGTATCCTTAGAAGTCAGCACGGTACTTGGCTCAGCTCCCTGGCTCCCAAAAATGTTTGTCAAATGAAGGCAAAAGTGCTTGCCAGGAAGTAGCTGAGTAAATGTAGCCTGTCCACAAATATCCCCTGCAAACACATTTTGCACAACAATGGCATTGAAGGCTGAAAAGGCCAGAGAGGTCTTTATGAATTGTTAACCATCTGATGTCTCCAGGGAAATGGCTTGTTCCTTCTGAATGATGGTCCAATTAACAAGGGCTTATGGTTGCAGCAATAGGGACATTTCTTTTATTAAACAAACATTTATTGAATTTCTACGATGCATCAGACACAGTTTAAGGGTCAGAGAATAAGACAAGAATAAATTCCTGTCCTCAGAGAACTTACAGCTTGGGATATGCACAGGGAAACAATGAATTAGAATACAAATGTTCTTCTGAAGTCACAGCTCAACTAAGAGAGGATATATGACGAGAGTTTAAAAAGACCCATCATTTGTTACTGTGGATTTTCTAAATTTAGAATAACAAGGGAGAAAGCCAGTGAGTGTGGGTTAAGTATGTGATCAAGATTGATGAAGCATCTGTTAGAGAGGCCAAAAGGAAAGCCTTGTCGTCTTCTTAAGAAAATAATTGGAATAGACAGAAACTGACCTATTCAATGAGACATTAGGTAACCAGAGAGCAGACAAATGAAACAAAGCCAGGCTGCAGATCCCAACGCCAGGAGCCTCTATAACAGGGTGGCTTGAACAGCTCCTTGGCAGCAAATGGAGATCTTGGCATAGCTGGCATCGCAGAGACCTATTGGGGAGAGAACAATTGACGAGATGAGCTTCGAGGCCAAAAACTACCCAAGAAAAAGAGGAACATCCTAGCACTTTGAGAGGCCAAAGTGGGCGGATCACCTGAGGTCAGGAGTTCAAGACCAGCCTGGCCAATATGTAACATCCCTTACTCTTTGTTTGCCCCCTCCCTTCCCCCTCTCTTTCTCCCTCCCTCTCTGTCTCCCTCCTTCTTCTCTCTTTCCCCCTTTCTCTCTCTCCCTCTCTGTCTTTCTCCCCCTCTCTCTTTCCCACTCTCTCTTCCCCTCCTCTTTCCTCAGACTCTGAGTATTTCTCTCTCCCTGTCTCTCTCCCTGTCTTTCTC
>PVKP010019060.1:0-43151 GCA_004027715.1 Plecturocebus donacophilus | reverse complement strand
ATAAAAAGAATGAAAGAAAGAAAGAGGAAGAGATTTTAGAAAAAGAGAGAAAAGGAGAAAGAAAGAAACAGCAAAAGAAAGAAAAAAGAATGAAAGAGAAAGAAAGAGGAAGAGATTTTAGAAAAAGAGAGAAAAGGAGAAAGAAACAGCAAAAGAAAGAAAAAATGAATGAAAGAGAGAAAGAAAGAGGAAGAGAAAGAGGGAGAGAGGTATTTTTTATTAATTTGTTTCAGTTTCATTTAGTTCAGCTCAGATCTTTGTTATTTATTTTCTCCTACTAGCTCTGGATTTGGTTTGTTCTGGTTTCTGTATTTCCTTGAGAACTAGATGATGTTAGGTTGTCAATTTGTGATTTTGCAGAGTTTTTGATGTAGGAATTTAGCACTATAAATTTTCCTTTTAGCACTGCTTTTGCTATATCCTAGAGGTTTTGATAACTTGAGTCACTATTACCATTCATTTCAAATAATTTTTAAATTTCCATCTTGAATTCATTGTTAATCAAAAATCATTCAGCATATTGTTTAATTTTCATGTGTTTGTATAGTTTTGGGGGTTCTTTTTGAAGTTGATTTCTAGTTTCATTTCACTGTGGTCTGAGAAGATACTTGATATAATTTTGACTTTTTAAAATGTATTGAGACTTGTTTTGTGACTTACTATATGGTCTATCTTGGAGAATGTTGCATGTGCTAATGAGAAGGATGTATATTCTGCAGTTCTTGGGTCAAGTGTTCTGTAAATACCTGTTAGGTACATTTGTTCTGAGTGTAGTTTAAATCCACTGTTCCTTTGTTGACTTTCTACCTCAATGATCTGTCTAGTAATATCAGTAAAGTGTTGAAGTCCCCTACAATTATTTTGTTGCTGTTCATCAAATTTCTTAGGTCTAACAGTAACTTTTATGAAACTGGAAGCTCCAGAGTTACACACATATATATTTAGAAATGTAATATCTTCTTGTTGAATTTGTCCTTTTTTCATTACCTAATGATCTTCTCTTTTTTTTACTGTTATTTCTTTAAAATCTGTTTTATCTGATATAAGAATAGCTACTTCTGCTCACTTTTGGTTTTTTTCATTTGCATGAAATATTTTTTGCCACTCATTTACCTGGAGTTTATATAAATCCTTATGTGTTAGGTAACTTACATAGGTAAGTCTGTTGAAGAAAGCAAATATTTTGGTGTGTCATTTTGTTATCCATTCTGCCAGTCTGTATCTTTTAAGTGAAGCATTTAGGCCATTTATGTTCACTGTTAATACTGAGATGAGAGGTTGTGTTCCAGTCATCATGTTAATTGTAACCTCGATAGTTTATTAGTTATGTTATTGTTTTACATACCCTAGGAGTTTTGTGCTTTCAAGAGGTACATATCAACCTTCTATTTCAAGAATTAGAGCTCCTTTTAGTATTTCTTGTAAGGTTGGTCTCGTAGTGACAAATTCCCTCAGCATTTCTTTGTCTGAAGAGGCAATTTCTCCTTCATTTATGAAATTTAGTTTCACTGGATATGAAACTCTTGATTGACAATTATTCTGTTTCAGGATGCTAATGATAGGACTCCAATTCCTTCTGGCTTGTAAGGTTTCTTTTGAGCTGTTCCATTTATGAACAGTTTCCCACTATGCACTACTATATATGACATCTGCCTTTGACACATACTAAGCTTCCATTAATGACTTAGCTTGTTTCTGGACTCAATGGTGTTTGTAAATATGCTCATCTCTGTACCAAGACCACACTGTCTAAAGTGATACAGCTTCACTGTAAGATCTGATATCTAGCAGGACAAATACTTTCTCTCTACTTTTCTGCTTCAGCTGTATCCTGGCTAAGTGAGAAAAATACAAACATTTATTGTATTGTTCCACTACATATTTGCATCTATTTTTACACAACTTAACCTATTATAACATAATTATTATTTCTATTAGGCTATAATCTCTTTGAGGGCACTGATCATATCTCATTCATCTCTGTTTTTATTAGAGGGCATAAGATAGTGCCTTATCCATAATAGGGACTCCAGAAATGTTAGCTGAATGATTATTGGACAATAACAAATACTGTTGGAGAACAGAGTTCTACTCTAAATATATGATCAATGACTAACAGAGTCACCTGGTGAACATACAGGTAAGTTGGACACTCAAGATTTTCTAATTGTCCATCATTCATTTCTAAATGGATTATTACCCTTCTCTTGAAAGGCAAAATGTTCAAGAGTCTTTTACAAAAATACTCCAGAGAAGGTTAGCAAAATAGATAAGAAAGAAGTTTCTCCGCAGTCCTTAATATCTATTCATATTGCTTCTACTGTTCCTAATGTTTCAATAGTAATTCCTCACATTCTTAAAAAACTCAAGTGCAATGTTAAATTTAGTTTTCCTATGTTTATGTACAATTTTAGCTACATAATTACTGATCCATTCAAAGAATAAATGTTTCACAAATAATATTCAAGGAATGTAGAAAAATCTAATAATAATAATTTTAATTTTTCATAATTCCCTAATATCTTAAATAATCATAGAGGAGGGAGTCACAATGGGCTATTAAAGGGTACTAGGATATTGAAATTCCACTCTTACCCTAAGATGCTGGAAATAGAAAGGATGCTAAGCCATTTGGCCACATTTCTCAGATGATCATGATCAGATTCAGAATCTATGTGAACTGTGACAAAATCTATGTGAACATTATTCAGGAATTCTGAAATTATGCAATAGAACCTTACTTATAACCCTGTACTTAATGGAAACACTCTTGCTCATACTGTCCCTTTGAAAAGCTCTAAAAGAATGACTACGATGCTCGTCCCTTTAAATGCTTCTCTTCATCTTAGTGTGGTCCTGAATCATAATACATACATGTAAAAAATTTAAATAACCTTTGCCACAGCATATTTATAATTTTGGAATTATTTTATTTTATGTAATTCAGACTCTTGAAGAATTCAATATAAATAAATAATAAAGTTTAAGTCATAAACTGCCATTCTATGCATCAGTTTCCCTAACTGTTAAATGAGAATGCTTTAAGATCCCATAATTCTAACTATGTCTGAATGAGTAGGGCACTTAAAACAGAAGTAGAATTGTCATGTCAAAAATATAAACTTTTTCTAGAATAATTTAGCCTGGCAGCTAAATTCCCATAAAGATTTCTGTATACTGTATGGTACCGTCAAGTATAAAGTCAGAGTTATAATGACACTTAGAATGACACATAAACTTCTTGAATATCCATATGAATATTCATATGGAGGCTGAGGCAGGTGGATCACTTGAGGTCAGGAGTTCGAAACCAGCCTGTCCAACATGGCGAAACCCTATCTCTACTAAAAATACAAAATTAGCCAGGCATGATGGTGCATGCCTGTAATCCCAGCTACTCAGGAGGCTGAGGCAGGAGAATCGCTTGAACCTGGGAGGTGGAGGTTGTACTGAGCCAAGATAGTGCCACTGCACTCAAGTCTGGGAAACAAGAGCAAAACTCCACCTCAAAAAAAAAAATAGCTTAATTCAGGAGAATATATCTCAATGGCCAGTTATATCAGGTAATCAAGGGAGTATATATTTCAGTCTAATGACTCCCACATCCTAATGCTTATCTAGTTTCTTTAGCTCATGCATATGCCTACATACATTACAAACTGCCTGTTCACATATGTCTAGCTTGATTTTCTCCAAAGCAGAGCTTGAAACAAGCACTTGGGTGCATGTAGCTTGGTGGGGAGGTGATCCCAGGTAGCAAGAATGAGGATGTGTGGAGAGTGAGGTAGGGAAGGAGGAAAAGCTAACAAAGGACGTACTATTGAGGGTTACCCCTATTGGCAACTGGAATTCAATCCCACTGGTGACCCTATGGGGAAATGTATAAGACATGAGTAAAATACGCCTCAGAATTGCTTGTCTCAGAATTACCCTAAAAAGTTTAGGGTGAAGCATTTATTCATAGACTCCCATGTCCATTGGTTGAGGGTCCTTTGGTACCACTAACTCCCCAACACTTCAGAGCTGCTCTGTGCAACTTGTGCCTTTAATAAAAGCCCTGAGGCAGAAAGTCAGAGAGATACCACTGGTGCTTGAAAAAAGAAGCTGTCATATATGGGAATGTCTACCACTGATGTAGCTGAGATGGGACATGGGGTGCCAGAAGCATCTGCTACCTAAGAGTCCAAATGATTGATGCAAAATTATTACCAATTTATGTTTTTCAACAAGCAACTTTTACAAAAGCTATTTGAGGGCTCCCTGCACAAAGTGAATGGAAATTAATTTTAAAGAGGGAAAAACACTCTTTTAAAAACTCAATTATCCAAGTAATAATGATTGTGTCATTATTGCCAAGATGCAAGTGAGAAAGAAAAAAGGGACTTCCAATTTTCGACCCCGTGTCTAGTGTGTTATCCAACATCCTGAAAATTATTTCCTGAATTTCTTTTTCCAAATTATGGTAAACATCATTTTTTAATAATTTATGTTTACAAACTACTTATTGCTCTGCTACTCTGAAATGAAAAAGAAATAGGCAAGAAAAATATTTTATTATTCGACAATGTAGAATATACACTTTCTAGCTCACTGTCAATGTTGTTTTTCACTCTGCTGGTTCTACAGCACATAAAAACAACTCTGAACAGGCTGTTCTTGCTACAAATGATGGATGATGGATGATGTCAACAAGAATATGAAAAGTGCCTCACTGGTTTCCACCTTAATTTTTAACAAATAACTACATAAATATGCAGATATGGATCAATGTTCCTTTCTAAATAGAAGGCAAAAACTCAAAGTGAGGGAGACGATAATTTGCAATTAACCTTGTATACCATGCAAGAAGGGAAATATATTCCTTGCTCCTAGAAGTGCCAGCAGACAAGTGATTCCAGTATACTACCAACCACAACAAATAACTTTCTTTTTGATGGGCAGCACATCTTAACATTCTCAACCCCACAGTCCCCAAATTCTAAATGGCAAAAATTTGACAAATATGATCACACAAAAAATTTCTTACCAGTTTCTGCCCAGACAGGACCTCCAGAAGGGCAAGCAGTTTAACACCATCTTTCATGTCTTCAAAAAGATCATCCACCACCATTGGAGGTTTCCGCTGTAAAAGCAAAGAGGAATAAGTGCAGAAAATGTCTCTTCCTTCTCTATTTCTCTCTCTCTCTCTCTCTCTCTCTCTCTCTCTCTCTCTGTCTCACCTTTGTTACTTATGGTAGTGAAATTTGTAGGAGAAGTTTCTATATACTTTAATTCTTTATTTTGGTTATAGTTGCCAATTGCCTTTTGATAACCATGAGAAGAAAAACAATCCAGTGGAGATAAAACTCAACATTCAAAAATCTCAGAAGATTTAATGCTTGAGCCTTAATGTATGTACCAGCTTCTTTCTAGAAACTGATTTTTGACAAGGGCAGGATGGTGTGGGATAAGGGAAGGAAAAGAGACTACTATCAACCTGAAAGATAAAAGAGATTATAGCAGGACATAAAAGCAGAGCAAGCGTTGCACAGATCAACCTCACAGCTTCACTCTGTGCGAGCCACATTCCTGGGGCTTAACAAGGTGCACTCCTTCTGTCGGACATTCTCACCACAGCAACCTCATAGCTCAGTGACCTGCTGGAGGAGCACTGTTGGCATAGCTAAGGTTGCAGGTTTTAATCTTCCTCTTCGTTAGTTAGCTGTTATGTTGTGTTTTACAGCCTGATAAATCTAGCAAACCTTCTTTCGGTGTGGCATTGAACTCAAAAGATCATAAGCACGAGAGTACAGTACGAATGGTGCAAATCCATCACCACTGCTGGAAAAATAAGCCAAAGCCTATTTTTAATTCATGGAGCATCTTTTTATTTTTTTATGAAGGTTATTAAAGTACTCAATATACTGGAATTCATCAAACATTGAATTAGGGTCTATCTTGGCTCAGGAGAAAGTAAAGAAGCCATCACGCTAATGTTGATGGTCAAAAGAGGGGAGGTGTTCACTGATTTATCACAGAATCAGAATTTGTTTTCCGTTTATCATCTGAATTCAAACTCTATAGTTTCCTAATTCCCACTGAATCTTGTTAAAGGCCTAATGCTCAATTTCTAACTTTTACTTGTCTTTCTTTCTTTAAAAAATAATGTGTTCTATGTAAGACACTTAACACCAAATGTTTGGTTGAAATGTGACTTTTTTCCTCTACCAACTGATTTAGAGAGCTTTTATATTTCTCTTATGACTGCATGAATTATAATGTCTGAAGGGTACAATTCTAATTTAAAATGTATTTTTCTCTTGCTATAAAATGAACAGCTGAACACATTTTGTTCTCATGCTGTGAAATGCATGTTCAAAAATAAGTTTTCATTTTTGATTATTCTCTTAAATTCCACCATTCACACTGCTTCTTACTTCTATAGCAAAAATGTAATAGTGACTTTATATTCTAAGCATATACATAAAATTAATCAGAATAAAAGAAGCCATTACAAAGAAAACTATTTGGTGCAATAAGAATCAAAATTATTGTATTAGCCATATATGGTCATTAAAAATGCAGTCTATCATTCAAAGTATCCATTTGTACCCAAGTTTTTTAAATAAAGCAAAACAATGAGGAACAAGTTCACAAATGTTTGATACATTCAGTGAACAAATGGAAATTAAATTTTTTGTGTACTGTTAACCTAAATATACAAAAAGTAAGGAAAGCAAGGAATTCTCATGAAGTATTAAAGATTCCAAGGCATTCATCTGTTCTGATTTTAAAAATACATAGGTGTCTGTCACTTTGAGGAACGTGTTCTTTTGTCTCACTTCTGCCTCTCTTGTTTTTCTCTATTGCTATTCACGCTGCACGTTTTTTCCTTCTCCCTCCAGCTGTTCCCTGCATAAGGCTCCTGGAATTGGCCTTCCAATCAGCAGTGACAGCTGAACAGTTCAGCGGCCCACTGGCTCCTTGGCATGGGAGATTTCAGATATCGTTCTCTCTCTGATCTGTTCCTACCCAAAGCTCTGTGACCAGACTGCCTAGTTCATAGCCTTTCTCTTTCTCCTCTCTTCTTCCTAACTGTGGCCATTCACCACTCCATCCTGAGCCCTTTGTTCTTTACAATTTTTTTTCTGCTTATACATGGCTCTTAAATCCAGGTAAGCAACCTCACCTAAACATTGTCAAACATGTGGCAGGCACTTAATATATATTACTGGCTTGGTGGCTGACTTACTGACTGACTGACTAAATGAGTGAATGAATGTAAATATTGTATGAAAGCAATAAAAAACCTTCATTAACCTAAAATGCAATAAAATTAAAAAAAAAAAACCTTCATTTACACCAGAATGCAAAAAAATAACTAATTGCTGGACAAGTTTTGCCATTCCAGTTTGCATGAGGCTTTGTTTATATGCAGCAAACAACCAGGGAGCCTTTACTGTGATGACTACCCTACGTTTAATTTTTGGAACAATGTTTTAATAGAAAATCTTTCTGCTAAAACATTTCTCCTGTCACGTGTGCAAATATTTATTTTATACCACCGATATGGTGATTTTGGTAAGACTTGGGTCATAGTGCTGAAGGTCAAAAGGGAGAGTTAGAAATGCAGATAATTGATTGGATCTTCACTTAATGGAAAATAAAGACAGATAGAAATTTCTCAAGCACTTTCCAAGACTACAATTATCTTTATTTATTAATGGGAAATTGTGATAAGCTCTCTTTTTTTCGTACAATATTTGGGGAAATGAAAGTTTCTTTTGGCCTTCCAAGTCCTATCTAGCACATTTTTCCATGGAACCAAGACATATTCAGGCTGAATCTGAGGTGGTTCAAACAGCAGGCCTTCTGCCTGAGTGATGGGGGGGCGGTGGAAGTGAACAAAAAGCAAAAGCAGTAACTTCTTCTGTGCTATCCCTTCTAGAAGCTTTCCTCAAACTAGATCTAAACTCAAAGTTCTGGCTCTAGAAGAGTTGGCCTGGTCTCAAAAAGTCTATCAACTCAGGGAAAATGCACAGGCCTCCGTCGCTGGAGAGTTGGCCTTGCCTGGCTATAGCCTTGGTTAACTCACGAGTACAGCAGACCTCACAGACTGCTTTCTTCTATTTCTCCTCCTACCCCTTTATTTTTCTCACAGGAATCCCCTTGATGACATGTAATGAGATTCATTCCCTTTCTCTTTGGACTTAAAGGAGAGCAAATGTTTCTTCTTGAACCTTATGAAATGTAGGGAAGCTAGTCATCTTTGATGTAATTTTTACTGACCATTTTCTATATTTTGGGAAAATAATCCATTCTCTAACATTGTGTACGTGTGTGTGAATAACTTGTGTCTCTTTACCAGTCGATAGGTATCAGTATGTATTAACCCTCATCCACTATCTGTTTCATATTTTTATTCATGATAGGATAGCTATGTTTGCTATGCAGGATGTTAATTTTATGCCCTGAGAAATAATTACATTCCTAATGTGGAAAAGATTAAGAGAATATTTTGATGAAAAGATTGTATCAAAAATAACTATTTGGTATGTGGTATAGTTTGGCTCTGATTCCCACCACCCAAATCTCATCTCAAATTTAATTCCCATAAACACCACATGCCAAGGGAGGAACCTGGTGGGAGGTGAACTGGATTATGAGGGTGACTTCCTCCATGCTGTTCTCATGATAATGAGTGAATGTGCACAAGATCTGATCGTTTTTAAAGTGGCAGGTTTATCCTGCACTCTCACTTCACTTCCCTCCCGCCTTTGAAGAAGATGCCTGCTTCCACTTTACCTTCCACCATGATTGTAAGTTTCCTAAGGCCTCTCCAGCCATGTGAAACTGTGAATCAATTAAACCTCTTTCCTTTATAAATTACCCAATCTGAAGTATTTTTTATAGCAGTGTGAAAATGGACTAATACCATATGAAATGAAAATGTAAGAAGTTCTCACGTTTAAAAATTATATACGAAATGAAAAATGTTGGTGCATAAAGGAATTAGGACAAAATAGTCCTAATATAGATGACATACGATATATGAATTCCAGTATTTAGTAGGTATTTCTATGGCTTAGATATTTATACACTCAAATTTAGCAGGTGTTTAATAAGGATAAAAGGAAGAAGATAATGAAATAGGAAGGGAAGGAAAAATGAATAAAATATTGTGAAACATCTAAATGTGCTGAGCACTAGTATGTGGACTCCCACCTGCTATCTTGTTTAATATTCACAGCTACTAACCATGGGAACACTACCTTCTCTTTATAAGCAAGGAATCTGAATCTCAGAGACACTACATGGCTGGGATTTGAGCCCAGGATTTTACACTTTGAGTCATCTTGTTAGAGAGGAAGCTTAGTATAAAAATGATGGCATTAATATTAATTTTTCCTGAATAATACACAAACTTATAAATGTGATGTTTATTTATTATCAATAGAAAAAGTATTGACTGATCAGTTGAAGTGCCTGTTACTCTACTAGAAAGACTAATTTTACTAACTTCCAAATGTGGATTTAAGAAAGACTAAAAAAGTAGTAACAGAAGTATCATATGTACTAACATATCTAACCTATACTGGCATGGACACAAGCCGGCTCAAGTCACATTTGTATCTCGATTCCCCCAATGGATACATTTGTGATACACCCTATTTTGTTATGTGAGTGACCTGAGCTGGGCCCATCATATTTTCTGTTTGGGTACAGAAGATGTCTGGGGTCACATTGTTCCATGGCAGTGACCTAGGGACTAGTGTCATCAGGGCATGCTGCTGAAGTCCCAAGAGCCATTCTGACTCCGTCTTTCTCAGAACCGCATTAGTCAATGTGTTGGGGGTTCCCAAGAATACTTTCAGGCTTGATGATTTCCTAGAAGGACACAGAACTCAGAAATGCTGCTGTACTCATGGTTACAGCTTACTACAGCAAAAGATACAGATTACAATCAGCAAAGCAAAAAGATACATGTAGTGAAGTCCAGGAGAAACTATGCATAGGCTTTCAGAGGTGAGTGACCTCTCCCTTCCAAGTAGAGCCACATAAGGATGGACTTATTTTTCCCAGCAGTGACATGTGACAACCCATGTGAAGTGTACCCAACCAAGGAATCTGGCCCAAGTCTTAGTGTCCAGGGTTTTTATTGGGGAGTCTATAACATAGGCAAGCAGTATCCACGTGACTTAGCTACTCAGACACCAGCCCTCTCCACACCCTCAACCCCAGCTAAAGAAGTATTAATCAAAATCACATTGTCAACATAAAAAGATCTGATCAAGGTGGTACAGCATGGCCAAGGCCCCAGGTGCACACAAAAACTGAAGTTCACTATAAATATGGTGTGGCTCAAGGTCTCAGGCATAGAAAACCCCTCTCTTAGGGGAGAATATTCCAAGGGCTCAGAGATTACCTCCCAGGAGCCAGCCAGGGTCCATTCTGAAAGACAGGCTCTTCTTTGAAACACAAAATCTGAGCACTGCAGGCCTGCTGAGTTAAGTCTTTCTTGCCCGGTTGGCTTTTTCTTCTTATACGTTAAGACACGTAGTATCCTTTCAACTGCTCTTTCTTCTTGGTTAAATCATCTAAAATTAATTTTATTTACTTGCAACAAAATGAGGCACAACTGACATGAGTCTAATTCTTAGTCTATAAACACTATTCTGAGTGTAACAATTTAAATGTCAGTGTTTCCCAATCACATAAGTGACCAAAAGTAAATTTGTTCTGTAAAACAGAAGTGTGTATTTTCAGAAGAATTTAATTGTATTTTTTTTTTTTTACTAAAATAGTCCTTCGTTATGTGCAGTTTCAGTTACCTAGGGTCAACTGTGGTCTGAAAATATTACAGAAAAAATCCCAGAAAGAAACAATTCATAAGTTTTAAATTGCGCACCATTCTGAGTAGTGTGATGAAATCTTAGGCTGTCTCACTCTATCCTGCCTGGGACATGAATCATCCCTTTGCCCAGGGTATTCATGCTGTCTACTCCACCTGACCCACCTGCTTGTCACTTCATAGTTGTCTAGCTGATCAGATCAACTGCCAAGGTATCACATTACCTGTGCTCAAATCACCCTTATTTTACTTAATAATGACCACAAAGTACAAGTGTAGTGATGCTAGCGATTTGGACACGCTAAAGAGATGCTGTAAAGTGCTTCCTTTAAGCGAAAAGATGAAAGTTCTCAATAAGAAAATGAAAAAAAAAATCTGAGCTTGCTAAGATCCATGGTAAGAGTAAATCTTTTATCTGTGAAACTGTAAAAAACGGGGGAAAAAGTCATGGTAGTTTGGCTGTCATACCTTAAGAAAAGTTAGGGGCAGAGTAAATGGTAAGTGCATAGTTAAGATGAAAAACGCTTAAGATTTCATCACATTTGTGGGTAGAGGACATGAACAGAAATGTGTTTTAGTGGACAGTAATAAGGTTCAGTACCATCTGTGGTGTCAGGCATCTACTGGGGATCTTGGGACATGTCCCTTTTGAATGTAGTTTAACTTTTTAATTTTTAAATGTGCTAAAATATGCATAATATAAAATGTACCACGTTAACCATTTTAAGTATACAGTTCAGTAGTGTGAGGTATTTCCACATTATTGTGCAACTGATCTCCACCATTTTCATTTTGCAAAATCGAAATTGTATACCCATTAAACAACAACTAGCCATTCCCTCTGTGCCTCAGCCTCTGGCAACTACCATTCTATTTTCTTTTCAATGATTTGGACTACTCTGGATACCTCTTATATGTGGATTCACACAGTATCTGTCATTTTGTGACTGGCTTATTTCACTTAGCATAATGTCCCCAAGGTTCACCCATGTTGTAGCAGGTGCCAGAATTTCATCCTTTTTAAAGGCCGAATTATATTCCATAGTGTGGATATACCACATATTTTGTATCCATTCATCTATCAATGGATGGATGGATTGTTTCCATTTTCTGGCTATTGTGATTAATGCTACTATGAGCATGAGTATATCGGTATCTCTTCAAGCCCCTGCTTTCAATTCTTTTGGATATACACCCAGAAGTGGAATTGCTGGACTACATGTTAACTCTATTTTAACTTTTTTAAGAACTGACATACTCTTTTCCATAGTGGCTGCTTTATGGAAGAACAGAAAGCTACTTTGAAACATTACTATCATATCATCACTTTATGAGGTACAAATTTACTATGTATCTTCTACAATCTTAGAATCCCTATTGACCAATATCATGTAGCTAATAAAATAGATTTTCAGTATTAATAATTTCATATTTAACAAAGAAAATGGTAAAATCACCTGTCTCATGCCGGGACCATCTAAGTCCTCATTTGCCATCATCCATAATCACCTTTAGTCTTCTAGTAAATGCTTTTTCCTCTTGCGGAAAGAGTTCTCAAAACATTTTGTCATAAAAAAGCTACAACATTTTTCTTTAAAATACTAAACACATATCCTATGGCTTAATCTTTGTGATTGCTGGGTACCTCGTGATACCAATAAAACTGAATCAGAAAACGCCTAGAAGAACAGCGCATGCCACAGTTAACTATTGACTTCAGTTGAGGCACACACACTACTGTGCACAGTCAGGACGCTGAGCAGGATGAGGAGTCATGACCTGAGATAGTCACAAAATTTTCTTCTGCACTGCATGTAGGGAGGCCTCAAGGCCAGGTTTGGTTCTCCACGTGCATTCTGTGCACCCTTGAAACCTCTGTGCACAGAACAACCCATAACTTCTAGAACCAGATATAAACCACTACTTCTGGTTTATATAAGTTTCAAGTAGGAATTATTTCACAGGCTAAGAGATAGTATATGGAGAAAAATTCCCATCCCAGGACCATTCTGGAGTTTTGACATGAATGATGATTATCTTCTGGGTGGGAGCAGCAAGTTAAACAACAGTCATGTAGAGAAGCAGAAAGGAAGAGAGGTTAACCAACAGATATGGAGCAAGTGACCTCCCCAAAGGTTGGCAAGAAGGCCCCACAGTAATATGTCTCAAAATGCCAAGGTATCCTTCAACCATATCAAGGAAATCATAACTACTGACAGTAGTCAAATAAAATTAATGTCTAACAGATTTTGTCATTTAATTCAGAAAATCTAATTGAATGTTTTCAATATCTCCAGAAACAAGGTGTAGTAATTAAAAAATTGTACGTGTAATCTGCTTCTCTTTCACTCCCTTTGTAACAGTACTATTGTGATCATTTTCCAGTTCTGCTTGGCAAAGGTGGGAAGATCGTTTCAATCCTTTTATTGTTTCCTGTAACAGATAGCATAATCCTTTCCACTTCCTTGATTATTTAATTTAATTCCCAGTAAATATTCCAAAGGCAATAACTGCCCTCCAGCTCAGCTTTAAAACTGCTTGGAAAACTCAGCTATTAATAATTTTTGAATGTAATAAAGTTTTTTTTAACCATATAGCATAAAATAAGCATATTTTCCAAGTTATTTGTTTTCTTTGGTACAAGTTGCAGTGACCCTTGCCTCCTCTGTTTTGCTCACACTCAATACCTGATCCATCAACAAATCTTTTTTTTTTTCATTTTCAAAATTCTTCCAGTATCCAACCACCTCTCATCACCTCCACTGCCACTATCTTGATCCAAGTTACTAGTACCTTGGCTGGATGGCTTCAATAACCTCTAACTTATCTCTCTTCTTCTGCCCTTGCTTCCCTTCAGTCTATTCAGCAGAAGAGCTTCTTGATCTTCTTTACCGCCCATCTCCCCCATTAGGATATAAGCTTCATAATGAGAAGGTTTTTTTTTTTCTGTTTTGTTCACTGCTACAGTTTCAGCACCTAGAATATTCCCTAGCTTATTAAACAGCATTTAAAAATATTTATTGAATAAATGTATGATAAATAAAATATATTTCTGGCTGGGAGTGGTGGCTCATGCCTGTAATCCCAGCACTTTGGGAGGCTGAGGAGGGTGGATTACTTGAGGTCAGGAGTTCGAGAGCAGCCTGGCCAACATAGTGAAACCTCGTCTCTACTAAAAATTCAAAAATTAGCTGGGCATGATGGCAGGCACCTGTAATCCCAGCTACTCGGGAGGCTGAGAGAGGAGAATCGCTTGAACCCGAGAGGAAAAGATTGCAATGAGCCAAGATCACGGCATTGCACTCCAGCCTGGGTGACAGAGCAAGACTCCATCTCAAAAAAAATAAATAAATGTATTAAATAAATAAATAAATTTTTAAAGAAGGAACTTTGACAAAGATTAATATTAGCAAATTGTTTATTAATATGCATAAACTTTGTGAGATCTAGATCTTTGTTAACCATAGCTAATATATTTTAGGAATAAATTAATAAATGCTATTCATTTTGAAATGGGGATTTTCCTTTGTAATGTTTTAATTGCATATTTGAAAATAACTAATTCATTAGAAAATAACTAATTCATTTAGGGTTAACAAATTAAAGTGGGTTTATTTTTTCTCTGGCTTTATTAAGGTATAATTGACAAATAAAAATTGTACATATTTATGGTATACAAGATGATCTTTTGGTATGTGCATACACTGTGAAATGATTAAATCAAGCTAATTAACATATCCATCATCTCCCCTCCTTAACGTAGCTTGAGAAAAACAACTAAAAAATTATTTGAGGGGTAAATTCTTGCATTTATCTTTTCCTCTTTGCCTCTTTATCTTCCTGTCTGCATTCATTAATAGTCTCACCAAAGTGTGTACAAGGAAACAGATGGTAGTAAAATTCTATTCGGAACGTTTCCATGTTATCTTTCAGCACTGCTGGTGGAAAGACAACTGAAGAAGATGAAAGCCACCACTAAAGTGATATTTTATAACTATAGAGATGTCACTTAAATTCATGATTCACATAGATTGTTTTTAAAACATGGAAAATCCAAAGTCTTCCTTTTAAAAGAATGCATGCATCTAACTTGGTATTAAAACGAAATGTGCTCTTAATAAAATCTGGTATAGGTTGAATTATGCCTACTCTCCAGAGACATGTTGAAATGTTAACACCCTAAAATACTGAAGAATGTGGCCTTATTTGGAAATAGTCTTTAGAGAGATAATCAAGTTAAAATGAGGTTATTACCATGGGTCCTAATCCAATAGAACTAGTGTCCTCATAAACTGGGGAAATTTGGACACAGACATACACAGAGGCAGAGATTGAAGTGATACAGCTACCCAGAGACTTAGAAGGAGCCTGGCCTTTGAGCCTCTGGAACTCTGAGATAACAAATTTCTCACTTTAAGCCACCCAGTATGTGATATTTTGCTATGGCAATTCTAGCAATTAATAGGGAACCTAAATAATGTTGTATAATTTTTTTTCTGCAGTTTTTCTGAAAAGTGAAAAGTTGTTCATATCATGCCTGAGTTCATCCCAGAGACAGTATTTAAAATGTTCAGTGCCTTCTGTTGATGGCTCCACAAATTTAAGGCTGGCAGAAGGATAAAGGACTGCTCATTGCATATTGAAAAGATGCTCCAGTTATGGAAACACTAAAACATGGCTATTTGAGACCTATTTTTCCCCAAAGAACTTAGTGACAAGCAATCTATCTCACAGTCAAATATCATAAAGATTGAATCAAAGATATTTAAATAAAAATATAATATTCCGCTCTATTTGGCAAAATGAGAGAATTTGAAACTCCAAGCATCTGATAATACAAAATGATCAATATAAATATTAAGATTACTTATAAATGTCTAATTTAAAAATCTAACTTTTAACAAAGGCTTTTTAGAAAGATTGTTCCTTTGGGTGGCTGAAGTACTAAATAACTATAACAGCCTATGAATCTTACATAAAATTTAGAAATTTTCAAAGTTAAATTTTAAAACATGAAAAGAACCATTTTTTTAACCATAAAATTTTAAATATATTCATCTTAATATAACTTCTTTGCTTAAAAATGCAAAGACTATGCCATTAAACTAAGACATCTGTGGTCATTAAGTGAGAATTCCTTCAAATTCAAGTCCACACCACCTCTGTTTTCATCTCTATTCCTATCTCAAAGTTAGGCACAGCCACAGCCACTTTCCTATTCCCAATGCTAGTCTCAGAGAAGGGGAGATATCCGCTCTAGGACAAACCTACACCCTCCGCCTGTGGTCTTGATTTCTTCTCTCATCCTGCCTCCTCCGGAGCCTTGTTCCTTCAGAATATCATTCCTTGCCTTCATTTTCAGCCTCTCCCTCTTTACAAGCTCTTGATCCTTCCCTTCTATAGAGGTGCAGGCTCAAGACCACCCTTTATTAAAACAGCTTTACCAAAGCCAATGTGCTGTACCAGCTAATACTCTATCTTATGAACATGTAATGTATATTAAGTGTACTAACATCCTTTCCTCTCATTGACTCATCAGGTCACCAGAATCTAGTTTCTACTATAACATGACCACTCCCAATGGCGACCAGGGACTTCCATACTGCCATATCCAATGCGTTCATCTTTACCAACTAATTTCTCCATCTAAACTGAACTTACTAGCTTTCCCCCTAAGCCTCTTGTATTCCTTATATCTGTGAATAATCTTAATCATTCGCTCAGGTCAGAAATCTAGAAGTCATTCTTGACTCCTCCTCCTCCAAGATTCTAATTAATTCCTCAGTTCTATCAGGTCCATTCCCAAATATCTTTTCAATCTATCCACTTTTCTCCACTCTTCCACCACTACTTTAGTCCAAGCTGCCCACACCTCTCATCTGACTTATTGCAAGTTCACTCCATCTCTATTCTTTCTTATTCCTGCTCTAATTCATGAGAGAGAGAGAGAGATGTTCTGGGTAAGAATGATCATTTTATTATCCTGTCTAAGGTTCTTTAATGTTTTCCACTGCCCATAACACAATGTCCAAACTACTTTAATGACCTGCCTTTGACCAATTTTCAGTTTCCTTTGTTGCCACCCCATTCTTGGTCATATGGTTTGGCTGTGTCCCCACCCAAATTTCATCTTGAACTGTAGTTCCCATAATCCCCATGTGTCATGGGAGGGAGCCGGTGGGAGGTAATGGAATCACTGGGGTAGTTACCCTCATGCTGTTCTTGCGATACTGAGATCTCACAAGATCCAATGGTTTATAAGGGGCTTTCCCCCTTTTGCTTGGCACTTCTCCTTCCTGCCACCATGTGAAGAAGAATATATTTGCTTCTGCTTCTGCCATGGTTGTAAGTTTCCTGAGGCCTCCCCAGCCCTGTGGAACTGTGAGTCAGTTCTAGCTCTTTCCTTCATAAATTACCCAGTCTCATGTATGTCCTTATAGCAACGTGAGAACAGACTAATACACCCGGAATCTACACTTTCAGGTATTCTGAACTACTTTCCTTCCCTTTCCTGTACCATGCTTTCTACTTCTCCACTTTTGAAAGCATTCGTTCCTTGACCTACCCAATGCCAGGACTTTTCTCAGGTCCAACTTGCATGTTTTCTCCTCTGAAAGTCTCTGATGCACTTTTTCAGATTACTTGTGTGGCTAGCTGTGCTTGTCATGTGTTCATTGTCACCCTGCATGTCTCCTATCATGGACTCATCACATACACTTCATTGTGATTTTCTCCTTTGCTAGAGGATCAGTGCCATGATGGTACAGTCTGTATCTGCCTTTGTTCATCATTGTATCCACAATCCCTAGCACATAACAGGTGTTTAATAAGTGTTTGCTGAATGAATAAATAAGTAAACAAATGAAGCATGGGAGGATAACACAATGATTAGTACCTGTTAAGGACTGAATGTTTGTGGTTCCCCCAAAATTTATATGTTGCAACTTTAACCCTCAGTGCAATGGTCTTTGGAGGTGGGGCCTTTTGGAGGTAATTAGGTTTAGATGATGTCATGAGGGTGGTCTCCCCACAATAGAATTTATTAGTGTCCTTATAGGGAGAAGAAGAAGACAACCATCCATCTGCAATCCAGGAAGAAGAGAACCCTCAACAAGAACTGAATTTGCTGGCATCTTGATCCTAGACTTCCAGCCCCCAGAACTATGAGAAATAAATGTTTGCTGTTTAAACCCACCCAGTCAATGGTATTTCATTACAGCATCCCAAGCTGACTGACAGTGTCCATGCTTAGGAGTCATAGGATTGAAATCTGGCTTTGTCCTTTACCTGCTATGTAACTATGAGCTTATTAATTAACTCTAAGCTTCTGGTTCATAATCTATAAAATAATAAAAATAATGTATTTTCTTGTGTGAGGATTAAACAAATAAGAGATAAAGTTGCTAAGGCACAGTAATTGGTACATGGTAAGAACTAAGAAACATGTTTTATCAATAAATGCTGACAAGCTAGCTGTGAGTCAGAAACCTAACTTTGAAAAACCATCACTAAAAATCAATATTGGGATAATTTAATTAAATACTCCACCTTCTTTCATTAACAGAGCTAACAGAATAGAAGATATAGGTTTATTCTTGAAAAGTGAGAAAATTACAGGTTTTATGTCTAAAAATGGAGCCCCATCCCTGAAAGAAATGATCAGGTATATGAAATAGCAATAACCCACTAATTGTTAATGTTATACCAATAATTGTGATTTGTAATGTTTTGCATAATTGGAGAAGCATTAAGACCTCAATTTAAAAATAAACATCAGAAAAGAACAGATAATTATACCCACAAGTTGTAATGATCTACATCTGTGTAGTAGAAATGACATTTAAAAAAAACAGAAAATCCTTAGGTTTTTTTCTTACTTATAATAAGATTTTTGTTTTAAGAAAAGCATATTTTATATATAATAATAAATGTAAAAAAGAAAAACAAGAAAAGTATATTTAAAAAACAGATTGCAATTTATTTGTATACTAACTCTTCATACTGCTGTCATAATATTTATAAAGAATTGTTTCACTAGAATTAACTGTCATCAGTAAAAGGCTTTGTTTTATTTAATTATAAGCCAAAAGTTTATTAATTTGCAACTGAGTAAAGCAGTCAAGCACAAAAGTAAAACTTCATATTAAACCTCTCCCTAAATTTATCTTCATAAGCATCTTCTGCACATCTCCCAAGGCTCCCAAGACTGAAGGACTTTAGGAGAGAAGGATCAACGTTCTTTCCTCTCAACTAAACATCCCAGCTCTTAAACTTGCTGCTACCTATTATTAAAGCTATATTTGAAAATGGAAAATTTAATTCATAAATGTTTTGGTTATTAGTTTATCTGAAAACATTCCAAAGCACAGAGCTAGGTATACCAGGATATCCATGCAAGGAAACATCAAATATGAAAGGGGAGACAAGCTCATTACCTCCATCATTCCAGACTTCAGTTCCAACCCCTGTTAAAAACTTTGAAGGGTGTTTTAACAGTGCAAGGAAATATGGATTCTTAGAACTTCTTAGAGTATATTAAAATTATAATTGTGTATATCTGTTGACTACCTACTTCCAGAAATGTATCCTAAGAAGAAAATATCATATGAGTGCTCAAAAGATGTATGTCCAGGACTTTTACTGTAGTATTTGATATAATATGAAACAACTGAAAACCACCTAAATAACCTTCAGCAGGCAACTGGTTAACTCATCACAGATAAATATGAACGTTTATTTAGCCATTACAATAATTACATAGTTCTATCTATTGTCATGGATTGATGGGTGAAACTGAAGCTCCAAAACAATATCCTATAAAGCCATTTATATGAAACCATGTGTAGAAAAATGTTGACCAATATCTTAATGATGACTGTATCTGCATTGTGTAATAGAAGATTACTTTTACTTTCTTTACACTTTCTAAAAGTTTCATTATTATTATTTACAATTATGTAACTGCTTAACTATAAAAAATAACTATTTTCATTTTGCAAAAAAAAAAAAAAAAAAAAAAAAAAAAAACACTTTTCCTCAATTGATGACAATTCTGTAGTACAAATAGTGGCCAGGTGGCAGCAACTGAGGCTTGAAAAAATAAGCCCCAACATCATCAATCTTATGTATCTACTGCCTTTTTACAGAGTAGATTCTGGAGCGACTACTAGGCCAAATTCCCTTCTCACCAAAGTGGTTTTTGGGAAGAGAGCAGAAGAAAGATGACCCTAGTTTATCTTGCATCTAGACAGGTCACTCTAGTCTTTCATAGCTGGATTGTGAGTATGTTAAAATCATAATTGTGTATATCTGTTGACTACCCACTTCTAGAAATTTATCCTAAGAAGAAAATATCATATGAGTGCTCAAAAGATGGATGTCCAGGACTTATACTGTAGTATTTGATATAATGTGAAACAACTGGAAACCCCCTAAATAACCCTCAACAGGCCTGGGAAAGCATTTTACTAATTTTTTCCTGTCTTCGAAGGCTAGCATAGTCAAAAAGTAAGCCGTGAGTCTGTCAAATGGGAGTAAAATAAACTGTCATGCTTTGTTTGCTTCTGCACTATCAAAATGGCTTTGGGGAAGCCCCTGATCAAAACCTGTTTATAGGGTTGTGCTTTACATACTACAGGCACCACTCTCAGCAAAAGTGAGGAGAAAAAATGAGAAGATAAAATTGTTTTATCATCTAATTCATTTAACCAATTATTTTCCTGACAGAAGAGTCAAAATAACTCCAACTATATAATAATATAGACAGTTCCTTTAAAAATTATCAGTGAATCCTCTAAGTGAATTCAGACACAATTGTTCCATCATCTGAATTTATTTTTACAAATGTGATATCTCCTGGTTTGCTTATTTTTTTTATCAGCAGTACAATAAATTAATTGTATTATACTGTATCAAGACTAAGATTTATTTTATTTTAGCATTAATGTTCAAAGACATTAATATATATGTATATGTTATATATATACACATATACATATATACATCATATATATAGTGTAATATATATACAATATATAGACATATAGTAACCTAATGTCATTTAATGACAGTGGGGATAACGCTAGAATGATTTCAGTCTTTTCATGTCCTATTACCATCGTTACTTTTTTAAATCAAAGCACCAGAGATGAGAGCACAGACACTATCATAATCTCTTTAGATAAAATCCTTTGCTTAGCACAGATCACTTACAGCTTCTCTGTGTTCCAAATAGAAACAAACACACACAAATGAAAATCCAGCACAAATTCTCCTATTGGTATGACATACACATTAGTATTAGAAAAAATAATTGGATGAAATAGTTCCTCAAGATTCACAGAATTGACATGAAGTAACTGCTCTTGACTCTAGCTATAAGTTCATTTCTTCTTAGTAACAATGTTAGCAAATGTCACTCATAGGCAACAGCTAGACCAACCAATAAGATTGCCACTATCATTGATTAGCAATAGTGAGAACAGTGACAGAAGCATTTTGTTATACTGGGCATCTAATGATTTACTGGCTCAACCTAAGTAAACCTGTAATGCTGGGTAGTTTTCTTTACCTTGGCCAGATGAGAGTTGATCCATTTTGTGAAAGTTCGTTTTTGTACTATCTCTTGCTCATCTAGAAGAAAAAATAAATCTGGTTAATAATGTAATATAACATGAAGTTGTATAATGAGAAAAAGTCATAGTTACACAAATCTGGAAAGAATCATAAAATCATTTTATCTTCTCATTCATTTTACCAATTATTGTCTTGAAGGGAAAAGTCCATAAAAGCCCACTTATATCATTAGATAGACTATTCCTTTAAAAATTATCTGCAAATGCTTTAAAATTTGCCATATGTTAGCCCTATGTTTACCTTTATCCACTTATTTAAAATTCACTGCTGACTTACACCTCAACAAAGCTGTTAAAAATAAAAATTAGCCAAGACCACTAAGTGCTAAGTTTTATGCTACATGCAAAGGGATACAGAGGGCTGAATAGGGCAAGGTCCCTGCTACAAAATATCTAGAGGTAGAAATGGACAAGCAAGGGCTATGAATAGCAGAGGGTTATGCAGTAATGCAGTAAGACAGAGCCATATACATGAAGTACTGAAGGAACTTCATCCAGATGGCAGTGTCGGTAACTATACTCTGGAGTGACCTCCAAAAATTCCCACTACGTGGAGTCCCCACTTTTGCGTAGGCAGAATGTGGGCAGAACCTGCGACTTGTGTCTAGCAAATAGGATATGACAAAGGTGATGAGATGCCATGCTTGTGATCATGTTACTTTATGTTACTCCAGCTTAGCTGACTAGAGTGAGAGATTCTCCTGCTGGCCTAGAAGAAGCAACCAGCCAGGTTGTGAAGTTCCTTTGGAGAGAATCACAATGGCAATGAGTAAGAGGCTCCCTTCAGAAGTGAAGTGCAAGCTCAGTGAGCAGCCAGTAAGACACCAGGCCCTTGTCAAATAGCCACAGGGAATGAATTCTGCTAACATTGTGATAGAGTCCAAAAGTGGATTCTCTCACAGTTGAGCCTCCAGATAAGAATGAAATCCAGCTGATGCCTCAGTTACAGCCTTGTGAGACCCTGAACAGCTGACACAGCTAAGCTTTGCATGGGTCTCTTATACACAAACATTTGGAGATAATAGATGAATGTTGCTTTCAACTGCAAGGTTTGTGGTACTTTGTTATGTAACAAGATAAAACTAATACAGAAAGGAAAAAAGGCAGGGTTTGGGTAGACTTTAATTAGAGGTATAAATAGATAAAAATGATGTTGATAGTTTGACGGGAACAGCACTGAATCTGTAGATTGCTTTGGGCAGTGTGGCTATTTTAACAATATTGATTCTTCTCATCCATAAGCATGGGATTTTTTTTTTATTTGCTTGTACCATCTACGATTTCTTTCAGCAGTGTTTTATGGTTCTTCTGGTAGAGATCTTTCACCTCTTTAGTTAGATGTATTCCAAGGTATTTTATTGTGTGTGTGTGTGTGTGTGTGTGTGTGTGAGAGAGAGAGAGAGGAGAGAGAGAGAGAGAGAGAGAGAGAGAGAGACTATCATAAATGGGGTTGCATCCTTGATTTGGCTCTCAGCTTAAACATTACTGGTGTATAGAAATGCTACAGAATTTTGTACATTGATTTTGTATCCTGGGAGTGGGGAGTGGGTTGAAAAACTACCTACTGGGTACTATGGTCACTAACCAGGTGACAGATCATTCATACATAAAACTCACAACACACAACTTACTCATGTAACAAACCTGCACAAGTAATCCCGGAACCTAAAATAAAAGTTGAAAGAAAGAGATGAAGGCCACAGAGAGGGGTGTAGTTTTCAAAAGAAGAAGCGAATTTTATCCACCCATCAGCATGTACTGAGTGTCAGCTGTTCACAAAATAGTAAACACTATGTTGTGGGGGATGTAAACAAGATATAATTTCAATTCTTCACCCTTTGAGTGATGATACTCAAATCTCTGTCTCTGTCTCTGACCTGGCCTGTGCTTCAGCCCAAACCATCTGCTTGTCTACTAGAATGAAAAGCCCATGAGGACAGGAACTTGGTTCCCAATGCCTACAAGTATGACCAAGAAGAATGAATGACTGTAGAAAATAAATACAAAACCCTTTAATTTGGAGATATTTCAAATCCATCTATAACACTGACAGAATACATTACTTCTAATGTATTTTAAATATGCCCTTTAACTTTCAAGTGTATATCAAAAACAAATCAGTATAAAAGTAAGTAACACTTCCTATATACCAGGTACTGATGTTTAGATGAATCAATCACTTTATATTTTAATTATTATTTATTATTATACATCACATATAATATTATGTATGCATTAATCCATTAATTCTTGTCATAGATCTATGAGCAGGAACTATTTTAATACCCTATTTACACACAAAACTGTCAAGACACATAGAAGTTAAGTATTTCACCAAGGTCATCCAGCAGCAGAGCCAAGTTTCAGACTTCAGAAATCTGCAGTTTACTATGCCATTATACTGTCACTCAAAGGTAGCATAAAAGTTACCAGATTCATCTATCAAATATTAATCTCATGGAAATTTTAAATCTACAGTTCAATTTTTTTGACCTGAGAATCTTTAGGTTGTATAAATAAAGTTAGGTAGCAGCAAAATGATCTTAACCAATCAAGGTAGGTTTGATAAAATTTTGAACTTTATAATGTGTGAAATCCAATTCTAAGTCTAAATTAGACACAGGTAGATTTTATGTAAATTTTTTACACTCAACTGGAGATTATACATTCTTTTATTAGCATCACAACATATTACTGTTTAAAAATGTTAATATAAATTGGCATAATATGTTAATGTATACTGTTATAAATTTAAATATATAATCTATTGATATTACTTCTTAACATAAAGTGTTATATTTTCACTAATATAGCCTTTAATGAAATAACAGTGGTATTGTAACGATTTCATCTGAGTTTATATTTAGACTTCAGCTAAATAGCCTTTTTAGAAAGCTCAAATTATCTTTGTTGTAGTATAGCATGCATTTAAATGTCAACTTCTTTACATGTTTCTTTTTTACTATGGTTGCAAAAACAGATTTTATTAAGTCCTACAATTCACTTTTTGTATTATCAGACATAGCTGAATTCAAAGTAAATATTTTTCTAATTTTACTTACTATTTTCTTAAAAGAAAGAAAAATAAATTTAATTATTCATGAAACCCTCATTTTTGATGTAAAACTTGAAAAATTTAATCCCAAGATTTGGTAGTTATATCTGATACCAACAATATAAAATGTTTTATTTGTGGAAGTAACAGAAACATGAAACTAATGTCTACCAACTTGTTTTATAAATTTAACGAACAATAACATTTCTTTTTAATGCTGTTGACAAGGAACCAAATGAACCTTCACGGCTAGGTCTATGAAGTTCCTAAATATAGTCATGCACTGCATAACGATTTTTTTGGCCAATGATGAACCTCATATATGACAATGGTGCCATAAGATTATAAACACAACTGAAATATTCCTATTGCCTAGTGATGTCCTGCCATTGTAGGGCAACTCATTGCCATTTCTATACTTAGACATGTTCAGACACACAAAATACTTACCATTGTGCTACAATTGCTTATGATATTCAGTACAGTCACATGCTATATAAGTTTGTAGCTTAGGAGCAATAGGCTATATCGTGTAGCCTAGATGCATAATAGTCTATACCCTCTAGGTTTGTGCAAGTACACTCCATACTGTCCCACAACAATGAATTCACCTAGAAGACACATTTCTCATAATATCGCTTCATCATTAAGCTACATATGACTTCATATGTCATTATATTTAATGAACTTAAACAAATTTACAAGAGAAAAACAACCCCATCAAAAAGTGGGTAAAGGATATGAACAGACACTTTTCAAAAGAAGACATTTATGCAGCCAACAAACTGCTCATAAAAATGTTCATCATCACTGGTCATTAGAGAAATATAAATCAAATCCACATTGAGATACCAACTCATACCAGTTAGAATGGCGATCATTAAAAAATCTGGAGACAACAGATGCTGGAGAGGATGTGGAGAAACAGGAACACTTTTACACTGTTGGTGGGAGTGTAAATTAGTTCAACCATTGTGGAAGACAGTGTTTCAAATCCTCAAATATCTAGAACTAGAAATACCATTTGACCCGGCAATCCCATTACTGGGTATATACCCAAAGGATTATAAATTGTTCTATTATAAAGACACATGCATACGTACATTCATTGCAGCACTGTTTACAATAGCAAAGACTTGGAACCAACCCAAATGCCCATCAACGATAGACTGGATAAAGAAAACATGGCACATATACACCATGGAATACTATAGGGTCATAAGAAAGGATGAGTTCAGCTGGGTGCAGTGGCTCATGCCTGTAATCCCAGCATTTTGGGAGGCCAAGATGGGTGGATCATGAGGTCAAGAGTCAAAGACCAGCCTGGCCAAGATGTTGAAACCCTGTCTCTACTAAAACTACAAAAATTAGCTGGGCACAGTGGCAGGCACCTGTGATCCCAGCTGCTTGGGAGGCTGAGGCAGGAGAATTGCCTGAATCTGGGTGGCAAAGGTTGCAGTGAGCCAAGATCACACCACTGCAATCCAGTGTGGGTGGCAGAGTGAGACTCCGTTCCAAAAAAAAAAAAAAAACAAAAGGATGAGTTCATGTCTTTTGCAGGGACATGGATGAAGCTGGAAATCATCATTCTCAGCAAACTGACACAAGAACAGAAAACCAACCACCACATGTTCTTACCCACAAGTGGGTGTTGAACAATGAGAACACATGATCACAGGGAGGGAAACATCACACACATTGGGGCCTGTGGGGAGGTAGGAGAGCTAGGGGTGGGATAGCAGGGGGTGGGGGAATTGGGGAGGGATAACATTAGGAGAAATGCCTAATGCAGATGATGGGGGCATGGATGCAGAAAACCACCAAGGCACTGTATACCTATGTAACAAAGCTGCAAGATCTGCACAGGTACCCCAGAACTTAAAGTATAAGCACAAAAAATAAATAAATAGATAAATAGAAAACAGTTTAAATATATTTAACAAGTAATAACTCTTTTAACCATTTTTCTGTCTTCAGCTTTTCTGCTTGAGAAGAGGTGTGAAAATTCAAACCAATTGCTAATGCATTGTAAAATGGAAGGGATGACAGCAGTGTCAGGGTAGAGGAGAGGTGGGGCTGGGGAAGCCACGTTCCAAAGTGGGGGCTGCACAGCTGTGATGG
The DNA here is from genome assembly GCA_004027715.1 of Plecturocebus donacophilus. Lineage (NCBI taxonomy): Eukaryota > Metazoa > Chordata > Mammalia > Primates > Pitheciidae > Plecturocebus > Plecturocebus donacophilus. The sequence goes on along the minus strand of PVKP010019060.1, from coordinate 16,510 downwards.
GCTCTGATTTAAGACCAGTTTTTAGTGTGGGTGATTACTACTGGGTAGAATTGGTTCGAATTCTCCTCTCTTGTAACTTAAATCATAACTGGCTCCTGAAGGCCCGATTGTGTAACATTAAAAGCAGCAACCACAAATAAGTTCCAAAATCTTTCTGGATCCTTCATCCTTGAGGCTCTATTGTTTATTCTATTTCAAAAGCGGTTGGTCCTACAGACCTCAGGAATTGGAGTCTGTGAGACTTTATAAAAACCTAGCTCTGGGTAATATTATAAGGTAATATCCCTTCGTAGAAATGAGTAAAAAAAATAAAGGGTTCCAGCTCAGATATTCAATTTCTATATTTCTTTGCCTATTTTCAGATATTTTCTCAGTGTTTTTCCATTTCAGGGCAAGATCATGACACACAACAGATGCACAAATGAGGCCCAATTTAGCAACTGTGATTCCATTTGACTACAAAGGGGAAAACAGTAGCAAAGGCATACGGTGACAATGTAATGATTAACCAACTATCACAACTGATGATAGTTCATGGTTTTCTTCCTGAGAGTCATAGTAATAATCACCTGCTGATACTGCACAACTGTGGTTTACTCTAGGTGAGGTGACTTAAGCACCTGGAAGCAAAAAAACCAGAATAAAAGGTGGCTTGGGTTATTGTGCAGCCCTTGCAATCCATCACAAATAATATATTGTCTAGAAACATGTTAACTACGCTTTTAATTTTACCATACACAACAAATTTGCCAAATAATATATGATGCAAAACTGTGTCACAGGGTCCCATGATCACTAACTTTTAAATAGATTTACTAAATTATAAAAATATTAAAATAATGACAATATCCACTTCACAGATGGTATGTTTAAAATTTGGACAGTAAATGAAATTAGTATATTTTAATGTACTGAATAAAGTATTCCATAATAATTTATTTCTGAGAGATAAGTACTTCATATATCAGTATGTACATAATAATGCATAATGTATTTTCATCAAAATCATAAAATATTATAAAGAGCAAAATAGCAAATTTCTAGAGGTATCCATCTGTAATTAATATCCCATTTAATATTTATATACCAAGAAAAGTCTGGGTGCTGTGACTCATGCCTGTAATCCCAGCACTTTGGGAGGCTTAGGCAGGCAGATCACTTGAGGTCAAGAGTTTGAGACTAGCTTGGCCAACATGATGAAACTTTGTCTCTATGAATAATACAAAAATTATTCATAGATTCATATATTACAGCTGTCGTGGTGAGTGCCTGTAATCCCAACTATTTGAGAGGCTAAGGCAGGAGACTCTCTTGAACCTGGGAGGCAGAGGTTGCAGTGAACCAAGACCACGCCACTGCACTCCAGCCCAGGTGACAGAATGAAACTGTGTCTCAAAAATAAATAAGTTAATTAAAACTAAGAAGAAAGAAATGTTTATATATATATATATATATGCATGAAATTGCAGTATCTGGCAAAAATAAATAAATAAATAGTACCATGCATTGATACATTTGCAGGAACTTGCAATAGGTTTTGATGAACCTTTTTTTTTTTTTTTGCAGATTATTATTACGCCTGGTAGATTTCTTTAATGATGATAGTTTAAATAAAAGTCTTAAGGATTTAAATTATCTAAAAATGTAAATGTTAATTTAAAACAAATCACACATTTAAAAGCCACATCATTCCTGGCAGTACCTAATAAAGACTTTTCATCATTTTCGATGCAGACAAATTTATCTTGATAAAATGTTTGAATGAAATTGAAAAAACAGACATATGCTGATTGAATTGCTTCCCACAACCAAATGATGTGACTACAAAGAGGAAAACAACAGCAAAGGTGTATGGCGACAATATAATGATTATTAATTACCAGCCACAGTCAAATGACTTGACTTGGATCAGAATTATATTATCTTGACTGCGTATCTACAATTACTAAAATCATCACTAACTTTATTATATTTGAGTAGAGTCTAAAGTATATTGAATAGTCCAACACAATAAAATCAATGATTTACAGGTGCTCATAACTACTCAAGGTTAAGATATTAAAATTGAATATATAAATTAAAAACATTTACAGGACCGGGCTGTGGCAGATCTCCTAATACAACCATAAATTCTTCTCATCTTGGTCAGCACATCCTTTACAATGTGATTTTATTGCCCCTTCTCTTAGGAGGTGATCTCATTTCCCCATACCTTGAGTCTGGGCTGGCATTGAGACCTGCATTGATCAATAATATGACAGAAGTGATTTTAAGTGGCATCTGACGCTGGGCCTTGAGAGGACTTGAAATTCCACTTTGGCTATATTGGAATTCAACTCTGCCCCTAGAGCACTACATAAGGAAGCGGGTCTAGGATCCTCATGAATAAGTGTCACTTGGAGGAGAATGGAGGCGCCTCAGATGGCAGCCAGCAACAGCTGCCTGACCCATGAGTGAGATGCCCTGGACCTGCCCTGGGCCCATTCGCATGGCTGCATGATCCTCCAGCTGCATGCAGCCATGTGAATGGGCCCAGCCACAGCTGGCAGAAGGAACACCCAGCTCACGCACAGAAACATGAGAAATTCTAAACTGTTGTTGCTCCATGCCACTAAGATTTGGTGGTGGTTTGCTGCACAGGAAAGGCTAACCAAAACAGTAATTGTTACCAGGAGTGTAGTGTTGTTCTAACAAAAATCTAAAACATATGGTGTTGGCCTTGGGACCAGATAGGAGAAGGATATTGGAAGGATACAAAGAAATTATTAGTGAAGGCTGAATGAGCAGTGAGGGAACTGCCATCGGAAATTGGAGAAAGAGCTGTACGCATTTTTTATATTACATATTCTGTCACGTGGTGTAACTCAAACTCGTGATTCTGGTTAGGGAGATTTCCTTGCAGAATGTAAGTGTCAATCGGCTTCTTTTACCTGCACATTATAAGGTACTGAAAGAGAGAGAAATGGGCTGTTTCATTTGCAGGCACAAGGCAGAGGAAACACGGAAGTCTAGGATATGATGGATTGAAAAATAAGATGTTTTGTTCTTCCTAGCCTTTCCAGAAAAGATTTGCAAAGTAAGAAAAAGCTTCAGGGTAACAGCAAATCAAAGGTATGATCATTGTTGAAAACTTGGAAAGAGGTGGACTTGTTTAGACTCCACATGTAAGTGAGATCACACAGTACCTTTCTTTCTGTATCTGGCTTATTTAATTTTTGCATAATGTCCTTCAGGTTCATTCATGTCTCTGCAAGTGGTAGAATGTCCTTACTTTTTATAGAGGAATATTCAATTGTATGTGTGTGTGTCACATTTTCTTTTTCTATTCATCTGTCATCATGAATGTGTTAATTAACTTGATTGTGGTAATCATTTCATAATTTATATGTATATCAAATCATCACACTGTACACCTTAAATATATATAAGTTGTATTCATCAATTATACCTCAATAAGGCTGGGGGAAAAAGAGAGCATTTGGAAAGATTTAAAGTAGTGACTAGTTGACCTTTTCAACTAGACAACCAGCTTCTAAGCATCTTAAGGACACAGCCCACAGCAGCCTCATATGTGTCCAAAGTTTGTTTCAAAGTTCAGATTTTGGGGCCACAGAATGCACTACAGATAAGTTTTTAGGAGGCCAGCTTTCACTGAAGGGACAGCACCATTCAAAATGAACAAGAGATTTTGGAGCCACAACTTTTGTGTGGCCAGGAAGAAGTCTAAGAAAACTATCAGTCACAACCATGAGCCATTTCTTACCAAGATAACAAGGAACATGCCTTGCCCCTGGATGAAAGGAACTGGCCATGTGTTCCTCAATGGATTTCAGAATGCCTGAACCACAATTGCTCCCTCCTTTCCGTTCTCTCACTCCTTGGACAGAAGCATCTATTGCAATGACCCCACTCCTGCCTCCCCAGCATTGCATGCTGAAGAAGTGGGGAACAGGTAACTTTTCTTCTTAGTTTCCAGGTCTATGGATTGAGAGAAATCTCACCTGAGGAACCTCATCTCTATCTGGACCAGATGCAAATGATGCAACACTGGACTTGGAGCTTGATGCCAAACGGAGAGCTGGAGGAGACTTTTGATGCCTTGAGAGCAGATGAATGTATTTTCCATGCAGGAAGAAAACAAACAGTAGTGACCAGAGGACAGATTTTATATTATGGCCACAAAATCCTCTGGTCCAACTATACATCCTCCATTGTATGGTGACTTTGTCCTTTCTCCCATCCAGGGGTAGAATCAATTTCCCTTCCCCTTGAATCTGATCTTGTATGGTACTTGCTTTAATTAATAATGCAGCAGAAATGATTTTATGTCATCTGATTGTAGGCCCTAAGAGTTTGTGCAGTCTCTGTTTTAGCTGTCCTGGATCTCCATCCTAAAACCACTGTGCAAAGAAAGCAGATTATATTAGAAGATGTTTCCACGTGGGAAGAATTCAGAGGTCCCATGTGTTAATTAGAACTAACCACCAGACACATGAATGAGGTCACCTTGGATCTTCTAGCTCAGTCAACCCTGCAGATGAACTCAGCCATAGGTGAACCCAGGTGAAGTCAACAAATTGAGGTCTAAGACTTCAAGGCCGATGTGTCTGATCCCTCCGCTCTCCCACATCCATACATACTTGGTTACAAATTCCTTGTAGAAAGAAAGCATTTTTCTCAACATCATATTCCTAAAGATCAGCCCCCTGCTTGATATATTGTCTTATATATGTGTCCTTATGAAACCATCCATATTTAACTGTGAACTAACCAGCAAATCCACATATTGTCAGAAAGAATGAACTGTGATTGGACTAAGCCACAGAATTTTGGAGCAGTTTGTTACACAGCAAAGGCTAACTGAAATAAAGGCATTTATGTGTTGGGGGCGGTTGGTGGGAGGGCCCTTCTCCTATACCTTCACTCTGTTTTCTGTAATGAAAAGATTCTAGGCTTACTTGTTTGGGCCTGTCTCTTAGGCTTTTCATTTCTAATCAGACAACTAATGGATTAAAAATGCAAAGAACAGGGCAACCAAAGTTACTCTGCATGAGTTCTGACATGGATGGATGAGAAGGGTCAGAGGAGGGGAGGAGAGAAAATTAATAGCTAACTACAGCTGTGGGCTTGAGGGAAAAGATGAGTTAAGAGAATTTTTAGGGAGTCTTGCCTGTGTTGAGTCTTCTAATGGCTGCTTCAAATTGTTTTTTTCAAGTGAATGTCAGCAAAAACTTACATTGTTCTTAAGACTTTGGGAACTGGAGTTGCATTTCTTTTGTATTTAAAACCAGTGGCTAGATCAAAAGAGCCCAATTTCATTAAAGCTACATTTGCAAAATGTAGTACTATTTCACTTTAAAGCTGAGGTAGATGGGATGAAAGGAATAGAAGTATCTCAATTCCTAAGTTAGAGTTTCTTAACCTTGGCAATATTGGCATTTTGGGCAAGATGATTCTTTGTCATGGGAGTCTGTCTTCTGCATTATAGGAGGTCTAGCAACATTGTGGGCCTTTATACATTAGATGCCAGCAGCACCCTACACCCTAGTCCGACAATCAAAGATATCACCAGACATTGCCAAATTTCTGCTGTGAGGTTAAAAACAACTCAGTTGACAACCTCTACCTAAACTCTTCATTTATGTGTGACAATGGGCATAAGCCAGTGTAAACTTTTGAAAACATGTATAACATCACAATGACTATCAGTGTTTAAATTGAATTATTATTGTCCAATACATAACTCCAAAAAGTCATTCTCATTGGGCTATTAACTTGATTCAAGTTTATTTAGGCAGAAATCATTTACTGGGAGATATATCTATTTGAAAAGTGACAAAATATAGTAAATCTAAGACTTTTGCTGAAAGGTTATATAGAAATTACACAATTTGGGCTGCGCATGGTGGCTCACACCTATAATCCCAGCACTTTGGGAGGTCAGGAGATCAAGCCCATCCTGGCTAACATGGTGAAACCCCACCTATACTAAAAATACAAAAAATTAGCTGGGTGTGGTGGCATGTGCTTGTAGTCCCAGCTATTCGGGAGGCTGAGGCAGGAGACTTGCTTGAACCTGGGAGGTGGAGGTTGCAGTGAGCTAAGATTGTTCCACTTCACTCCCGCCTGGGCCACCGAGTGAGATGCCATCTCAAAAAAAAGAAATTACACAATTTTTCCAATATGAATGGAAATATGATGTCTGAAATTATGTCATTCAAATGTGGAAAGTTTGACCTTATGTGGTAGGAAGGTGTGGGTGGGAGAGGGTGTATAGATCCTGATAGTGTGTTTGGTTTATCTTACAATTCTAAACCTCTAAAAATAATTTTAGAACTATATAAAGCAAAATATGTTTTTTAAAAATTTAAAAATCTGAAAATTTTCCAAATTTTAATGTATTTGTTACAGTGGTGGCAGTTACATAAGGACACATATATTAGACAATGTGCTAGGCACTGAGCTGGTTTCTAGGATGACAAGAATGTAGGAATGCTTTCACCTCATGAAGAATTTGTCATCTAATATGTATTGGGGTGTAGGAGAGAGGAAGGGACAGATGCATCAGCCTTGAAGCCATGGATGGACCTTAGTTTTGTAACTTTGTAGTAAATAATTTGGCAGCAAAAAATTGACCTGAATTGAGAAAAGGCTATTTATATAGTCTTTTATTATTCCATTTAATGTGAAAATTCATACTTTTCTCTGCAGATTTTTTTTTTTTTTTTTAGACGGAGTCTCACTCTGTTGCTAGGCTGGAGTGCAGTGGCGTGATCTCGGCTCACTACAACCTCTGCCTTCTGGGTTCAAGCGATTCTCCTGCCTCAGCCTCCTGAGTAGCTGGGACTACAGGTGCGTGCCACCACGCCCAACTAATTTTTGTATTTTTAGTAGAGACGGGGTTTCACCATATTGGCCAGGATGGTCTCCATCCTTTGACCTAGTGATGCCCGCGCCTTTGCCTCCCAAATTGCTGGTGGGATTAGAGATATTAATGTCTTTGATTGCAAGGTGTTGCCACCGACCTTGATTGAGAGTAAACCATAATAAATAGTATGCGCACAGTATTACATTTCTAAAATTCAAAAGATTCTGAGTTTGAAGACAAAGCTGGGGTCCTTGGACTTTCGGATAAAAGATTGCGTGAATAACACAGAAGTGCAGGGATGGCACTGTAATAATTACTCCAGAGTAATCATTAGAGTCCAATACTCCAAAGTAATAATCACAATAGAGAGAACGAAGCAATCAATACGAGTGGAAAAATGGTGCAGCTTATTGTGGTACTTCTAACCTTTGAGTTCTAAATCAAGACCACATTTGAATCGTTTCAAGCAGAACTTTTGCTGGTTTTTCCCTGACACCTTTTTCTTTCTCTATTTATGGATATCATGTTGCAGAAGACAATGATCAGATAGTAAAGTAATGAAAATATCTTTGACCTTACATATGTATAGACCTTGAATTTATTCATATTTTATGTGTATTTCTCATTTTGGCAAAAATAACCTGCCAAGTACACAAAGAACAACATTAACTCGGATGTGAACAAGGAAACTAAAGAATAGTGGGGGTGAGGGAATATGCCAGAAATCTAGAAACCGGAATGGAGGCTGAAGAGTTGCAGAATCATGACTAGTATTTAGGTAGTCAGACTCTTACCCTAACCTAATCTTGACCGATTGATTTGCTAATTATTTGATTCACTTATTTAATAAATTCCACTGTGCCCCTCATGTGTACCAGCTGTCCTGCTGACCAGCTGTGGATGCAAGCTGAGGGGATGAGTTTGGTCCCTGAGAGTCCAGGGAGGAGAACAGGAGTCAAAAAGAATTACACCACAGTCCAGGTTTTGTAAATGCAGAGAAAAGTTAAGAACGGTGACATGAAATGTATTAGTAGATTTTTAAAAATCACTGCTAGATGATTAAAGATTATTATTGTGTAAAACATAAAAGCCTACCCTGCTACTGTTTGCTACGACGGAAGCCAGAGAGAAAATGCTGCATTTACATCTAAGAATTTTCCTACTGAATTACATATAAAGGTACATGTTACTGAAAACACGAAGACAACTGATCTCTTGGAGGAAGCATTACTTCCAATCAGAGAGCACAGAAGCTTTGAGAAGGACTTCAAGCGGAGGCTGGACAAACTTGCCACATGTAGCCAGCTCCCTCCTGTAAAATGTAGCATCTGCTTTTGCAAGAAAGCCACCAAAACTATGAAATATTTTCCTCTTATGAGCTCTTAGCAATACCAAGGCAACAGAAAGAAAGGGAGTCTTAAAAAATGTCCTAAAATGCTACCTTCAAACATCCACTTTATTTTAATGTGAAACTGTATTTCAATACTAAGAGTTTCAACCATTCAAAATACATTGTTTGGTGTGGAATAGGGAAAAGGGGAGAGAAAAGCTGGTCACACTGTACATATATTTTATGTCCAGTATTTAGTGTAGACAACGTTTAAAAACCTACAGTTCTATCAGATAAACATGACTGTGTTTTCAAAGTTTGGTTGTTGTTTTTCATCAAATCACTGCTCTTTATCTTAAATGGGTTCAGGATTACAATTTTACATTTTCATAGTTGGGGATTTTGCATTTCAAGTTGCCGCTAATATTATTTTTTAGTCTCACTCTGTGAGTGAAATGTTCCTTCTCGCTCTCCCTCTCATAATACATAAATATTTATATTTATCGCATAAATATGTATTTATATTTAATTATATTTAAAATAAAATAAATATATTTATGTTTATATTTACACATTTATATTTACATTATATATTTATACATTTATATTTACATATTATTTTATCAATATCCAAGCACTGATACAATAATTTGACACAATTTCCCTTATATTTTATACTTCCTGTCCCCTTGAGAAGATATAAAGAGAGCTACAATTTTAACAGCAGAACTCATAAATCTTAGATGGAGATGAAATGAAAAACAGCAAGAACCTAAAAGAGTCAGTCTGAGAAATAAAGTCAAATCATAGAGTTTGAAGAGCCATTGTTGGAAATTCCAGTCTCAAATTCAACCCCCAGCTTGTAATTCAATTAGCCATTTGGAAGACCTGCACTCTGGTTAATCCTGCACAGAGCGCCAGGTGGCGCTGTAGCTTTTGGCTGCTTTGGATCTAGAGTGGTATTCGTGACCTTCCTCACAATGGAAGATCCACTGGATCTCAGAACCTGTGGCCACCACGGCAGCTGCAGGGGCTTCCACATGAGACAGCAGCTGGTGGGTGTCACAAATAAATTTCTTGAATGTCAATCCAACCTCAGATGCTCAAGCTTATTTGTATAATAATTTATAATTTAAAGGTTATTTTTAAGAATAATAAAAATCTATCTTCTATTTAGAATGTATGTGGCAGGCATACGTTGCATATATTCACCACACATATTATCTAATTAAAACTTTGCAATAACCCTATGAGGAAATATCCTCCACCCTCACCAATTTTACATGTAAGGAGACTTTATCAATTCCTTACATGTAAAATTGGTGAGGGTTGCAAACAAGGTTCATCAACTTGCTTGAGGTGACACAAACACTAAATGCAGAGCGTGGATATGTGTCTGCCTCCAAAGCCTGTACCTTCAATCACTTCATTCTACTCTCATGTCCAAATTGCCCATTGGGGTTTCTAGAATATCTTTATACATCACATCTGATCTGGAGATAGGCAAGGCAGACAAAATTCTCAGCTCACAGATGAGGAAGCCAGTGTCAGACATGGGTATATCAGCAAGCAAGTGCCAAAATCAAATTAAACCTTCTTGATTCCCTTTCCCCCTGTGCCACGTTGGAAACAATATGGCCAGCATCCAGCTGATCAATAGAGCATCTCCAAGCTAGGCCATGATGTTCCATTACCTTCCTAAGCTACAAACTATAAAGATTTCTCCTACTCAGACATACTTTGACCTTCTACATCCAGTTCTTCAACCTTGTCTGTCCTCATTCTCAGCCTGTCTTACTACTGCTCGAGCCTCCTTAACAGAGCAGGAAATGTTTATGGGAATTGGCTCACCTAGGAATCTGCAGAATAATTTCCCTTTCTCATGTCTATATTTGCATCTGCCTTAGTATTATTATTATATCATGTGTCTCAGGTCAGGTTAACAGGGAAACAAATTCTAGAAAGGATTTTGTCAGCAGGAGGTTTTTTGAATGTACTCTCAAGAGCAGAAAACTTTAAGTGCGGAGAAGGAGAATAGGACAGAGGGAGATGTTGGACTCATACAATTATGTAGCTGAAGCTAGGATGGTCTTTCAGAGATCCTAAATAAAGGCAAGGGGCTGGGACTTTGCATCCAGAAATTGGACAGTTGCTGAATATGGGCTGGCCCTGGGAGAAGGTATAACTTGAGAAAGGCAGATTCCCGGAGCTGAGAACCAGTCCTGGGGAGAGGCTGAGCTGTGAGCCTTCGGCAACCAACACTTGGAGAGCTGGGAATGAGAGCCTCAGAGCTGAAGGGCAGGGAGTGCACTGTGCCCCAGGTATCTGCTGCACCAGCTACAATGTAAGCTACTAAGTTCTGAAAATTCAAACAGTCCCAATAGCAATGAGAATAGCAGCTCTCATTGTTGTATGCTATGTTCAATGTACTGCATTTGAAGAGGGTCAAGATTTGCTCCTGTTTCTGTTTGGCACTACAGCCAAACACTTGACTACCATGAGATGCTGCCTCCTCCATTTATTTCAAAATGAACAGAGTGTTGTAGGCTCACTTCTGCACTTTTCTGAGGATTGGATCAAAAGTCTGAGGACTTTTGGATCAAAAGATCAGATAGTGCCAGGAAAGGGAATGGGCCATAGCTTTCTTGAGGCAGCCAATTCACATAGTTCTCCAAACCATCTTAGACATCTTAGTTTTCATATCAGTTTCATACTAATTCCTATGTTTCCTCAGTCAAACCCACCAAATTTGGTTGTTTATTTCTACCCTCTGAGCCTGCCTATCTAAGGTACCATTTTACATCTCTAACCAGACAACTCTGGCGGCCACTATCCATTTCTGCCCTCTGACCTCCATATCATCATCTACCCTCTGCATAACTCTTTCTCCTGCAGATAATGCCATTTTTCCAGCTTTTAAACATCATCATCCAAGAGCCTACACAAATAAAAACCATAGATTGCCAAGTAGTGGCACGTGGGCAGAATCTGGGCCCCAAATGTATTTCCCTTCATCAGCACTCTTCCAAGTAAATATTTTAATTTAAATGTTTTTAGATATGCCTTAAGTTCTAATTTTTCCACAGATCCATACTGTCTGTTTTCTTTAACCAATTACTTCTCAAGTCACCAGAAGGTAATGGAGTTTAAGACATTTTAAAAGATGAAGACTTACATTTCAAATACTCACAGATAGGAAGTGAGATTTTGAAAATGCAACATGATGAGAAATCTTAGGAAGAGTGAAGAAGTAAGATAAAGAATCTTGATTTTAAAAGAAACTCATATTTTTTTGTTATGATTATTATATCTTTGTTATAGATATGTTATGTCTTTGAGGAAATTGGAAAATACATTGTTTACATTCTCAATACCTTTCCCAGTATAGGCATACATTACATAACATTTCAGTCAGTGATAGACCACATATACAACGGTGGTACTTTTTATGTTTAGACATACAAATATTTAATGTTGTAGTACAGTTACCTACAGCATTTAGTACAGTAACATGCTATTCAGGTTGATAGCCTAGGAGCAAAAGGCTATTAACACATAGCCAAGGCATGTAGTAGGCTATGTTATCTAGGCTTGTGCAAGTAACTCTATGATGTATGGACAATGACAAAAATCCATTTCTCAGAATGTATCTTCATTGTTAAGCGACATGTGATTATATTTTAAATTAGCATACATTTAAGCAAGTACATTATTTTGCTGAAACCCAGAATAATCAGAATGCAAGAGAAGTTACTCGCAATGATGTAAAGATATGAATGAATTCATAAAACTTGATAAATAATATAACATTTTGGCATTTTTATATATAAACAAACATCAGATTCTAAATTTCAATGAGTTATAAGGATGTGTGGTATATTTTATGTAAAACTTTAGAAAATATGAGAATCTATATCCAGAGTAAACTTGTTATCAGTAAATTTCATGTAGCCAAACCAGAATAAAACTTACTAGTGTATCTACATTTATTTCCTAGTAAGGAAAATGGTTATAACTAACAATGTTGTGAAGGTTGTCACTGAAGAGAAACTGTTGTTATGCCAGAGGCAAAGTTGAGTGCATCTGGTTATCGTCTTATGTGTCAATATAGTGAAAAAGAGGTGAAATTCTGAGGAATCCTCACATTTTAAAAGAGATCTGAAAACAAAGTGTTATCAGCAAGATGGTGGAATAGCAGTTTCCACTGCTCATTTCCTCACAGAAACATCAGTTCGAACAACCTATTCACACACAACAAAAATAACTTCACAAGAGCTAAGAAATATAGTGCCTGAGTAGAGCACAGAAATAAGAACACATACATTGAAGAGGGTATGAAGGACAGTTTTACATTACCCACCCATATCACCCCTTTCCAAGCCTGTACAGCATGCCATGGAGAAAGATAACTTCTATATGAGGGAAGAATAGTGAAGTCAGCACCTAAGTTCACAGTAGACTCCAGCATTTGCTTCAGTGAACTCTAGTGTGAAGTTGATCCCTTCAGACCCAGGCTTTGGGTCTGCCCATGCAGATCTGTTTCAGGACTGCCCTAGTAGACCCAGGTGCCATCTAACCAGCAAAGGATGAGCCCCATGAACTCAGGCCAAAAGCCTACCCCAGTGCCTGGCTGGTTTCTGAGGATTCAGGTTTAGGCCATCCTCCACAGACCCAGCCACCAGGTCCATACCAATGGACCATAGTTCTAGGTTTACTCCCATGGTCCAAAATACCAAGTCAGGCCTTATATGGCAAGACGATGACAGGCTCATCTGTCCCCTGACCAAAACATCAGGCCAGCCCTCCCAAGGATTTCAGCACCATGCCCATCCATAGAGCCTTCCAGCTGACCTTTTCAGAATCCCTGGTCAGGCTGACCGATGAAAGGCTTTCCCTGCTAAGGCAAGCCAGTCTGAAGACTGGAAGATGTGCCTACGTCTTCAAATGCACAGACACCAGCTCAAGGCCACAACAAATCAAATATCAGAGAAATATGACCTTACCAAAGGAGCAAAATAAAGTACCAGCAACTGACTTTAAAGAAATGGAATTTTATGAATTGCCCGAAAAATAATTTAAAATAATCTTCTAATAAAGAAGCTAAGTGAGCTAAAGGAGAACACAGAAAGACAACTAACCCAAATCTGAAAAAAATTAGAAGTTCAACAGAGAGACAGAAACCATAAAACAGAACCAAACAAAAATTCTGGAACTGAAGAACTCAATAACTGAACTGAAAAAATTGCACAGACAGCTTCAACAGTAGGCTCAATCAAATAGAAGAAAGAATCAGCAAGCTTGAAGACAGGCTTGACATTATTCAGTCAGAGGATCAAGAAGGAGAAAAAAGGAAAAAAAGGCAGGGGAAGAAAGCCTATGGAAAACATGAAACACCATGAAGCTAATCAATATACATATAATGGGGGTTTCAGAGGAAGCAGATATGGGGAAAGAAGAAGAAAGCTTGTTTAAAAAGAATATCAGAAAACTTCCCAAATCTAGAGAGGGAAATAAACATTCATATCCATGAATACCAAGAAACTTAAAATAAATATAAAGAAATCTTCACCAAGATACATTATAATCAAATTTTCAAAAGTCAAAGACAAAGAATTTTGAAAGCATCTAGAGAAAAGTGGTTTGCTACATACAAGGAAAGCTCCATAAGATTACAAGCAGTTTCTCAGTAGAGACCTTGCAGGCCAGGAAAGAGTGAAATAATGTACTCAAAGTGTTGGTGGGGGAAAAAATACTGTCAACCAATAACACTATACCCAGAAAAGCTATCTTTAAGAAATAAAGGAGTGATAAAGACCTTCCTAGATAAACAAAAACTGAGGATGTTAGTCCCTACTAGAACTACCTTACAAAAAATGTTACGAGTTCTTTGAGTTAAAATAAAAGAAATCTAACTAACAACATGAAAATACATTAGAGTAAAATCTCATTGTAAAGTTAACAGTATAGTCAAAATTCATAATACCCTATTGCTGTAATGGTGGCACACAAATCACTTTTACTATAAAAGTTAAAATACAAAAGTACTGAATAACTATAGTAACAATAATTTGTTAAAGGATAAACAATATAAAAAGTTGTAAATTGTGATATTAATAACATAAAACATGGAGAGAGAGAAGTACAAAGATTTTATTTGCAGTCAAAGTTAAATTGTTACAGGCTTAAAGTAAACCATTATAACTATAAGAGGTTTTATGTAAGCCTCATGTTACCACAAAGAAAAAATCCGTAAGTAGATAGACAAAAGGTAAATGAATCAAAACATATCACCTCAGAAAACAATCATCAAATCACAAGAAGATGGCAAGAGGAAGAATGGAATAAAAAGCTGCAAAATAGAAACAATTAACAATATGGCAGTACTGGGTCCTTAACTACCAAAAATTATCTTAAGTGTAAATAGACTAAATTCTTTAATCAAAAGACAAAGAGTGACCAAATGGATTAAAAAGTATGAGCTCTAACTATATGCTGCCTACAAGGGATTCACTTTAGCTTTAAGGAAGCACACAGTCTGAAAGTGAAGATATGGATTAAGAAATTCCATGCAAATGGTAACCAAAGGAGAACAAGGATGACTATGCTTATATCACACAATGAAGATGTCAAACACTGCCAAAAGAGACAAAGAAGATCATTATATAATGACAAAAGGGTCAATTCAGCAAGAGTACATAACAATATAAATATGTTTACCCAACATCAGAGCACCTAAAGTAAAATGAATGCTAACAGAACTGAAAGAAATAAGCAGTAATATAATAATAGTAGCAGATTTTAGTACTTCACATCTGACAATGAATAGATCATCCTGACAGAAACTCAATAAGAAAACAAAAGATTTGAAAAACACTATAAACTAAACAAATCTAGCAGACTTATATAGAACATTCCATCTAGCGACAGCAGAATATACATTCTTTTCAAGTGCACACAGACCATTCTCCAGGATAGATAATATATTAGGCCACAAAACAAGTCTTATCATATTTAATTTTTACTTACTTATTTATTTATTTTTAGAGAGAGGGTTGCATCTGTTGCCCAGGCTAGAGTGCAGTAGCACTCACTGTAGCCTAGAACTCCTGGGCTCAAGCAATCCTCCCAACTCAGCTTCCTGAGAAGCTGCTGAGATTATAGCTGTGTGCCACCATGCCCAGCTAATGTTTTTAAATTTTTTTGTAGATACAGGGTCTCGCTGTGTTGCCATGGCTAGTCTAGAACTCTTTACCTCAAGCAATCCTCCCACCTTGGCTTCCCAAAGTGCTGTGATTACAGGCATGAACTATTGCTATCTGGCCTCTTATCATATATAAGAAAATTGAAATCATTTCTTCTCTTCTATGACCACAAAAATATAACACAATAAATCAGTAATGTGAAGAAAATAAGAAAATTCTAAAATATGTAGAAATTAAACAACTTATTGAACAACAAATGGGCCAAAAAATAAAGCAAAAAGGAAACCAGAAAATATCTTGAGATGAATGAAAATGAAAATACCATCTACAAAAACTTAGAAGATGCAACAAAATAAGTTCTAAGAGGACGGTTTATAGTAATAAATGTCTACTTCAAAAAAAAAAAAAAAAGAAAGATCTTAAGCAACCTAATTTTACACCTGAAGGAGCTAGCAAAAGGAAAAAGACTAAGCACAAACTTAGAAGAGGGAAGGAAATAACAAAGATCAGAGCAGAAATAAATGGAATCAGGACTAGAAAACAAGAGAAAAAAAATCAATGAAACTAAGAGTTACTTTTTGAAAAGATAAACACAATTACAAACTTTTAGCTAAAGAAAAGAGAGGAGATTCAATAAATAAAATAGGAGATATTACAACTGATACTACAGAAATATAAGGGATAATAAGAGAATACTATGAACAGTTGTATATCAACAAATTGGATAATCTAGAAGAAATGGATAAATTCTAGACACATACAACCTACCAAAACCAAATCAAGAAGAAACAGAAGGCCAGGCATGGTGGCTTAAGCCTGTAATCCCAACACTTTGGGAGGCTGATGTGGGTGGATCACCTGAGGTCAGGAGTTTGAGACCAGCCTGACCAATATGGTGAAACCCCATCTCTACCAAAAATATAATAACAAAAAAATTAGCTGGGTGTAGTGGCATGTACCTATAGTCCCAGCTACTCAGAGGAGGCTGAGGCAGGCGAATCGTTTGAACCTGGGAGGCGGAGGTTGCAGTGAGCTGAGATCATGCCATTGCACTCCAGCCTGGGCAACAGAATGAGACTCCATCTCAAAAAAGAAGAAGAAAGAAGAAAG
>PVKP010019059.1:15691-43259 GCA_004027715.1 Plecturocebus donacophilus | reverse complement strand
TGGGACAGGGTGATGCCCAGGGGGCTTGTAAGGTGGCACACCTGGGACAGGGTGATGCCCAGGGGGCTTGTAAGGTGGCACACCTGGGACAGGGTGATGCCCAGGGGGCTTGTAAGGTGGCACACCTGGGACAGGGTGATGCCCAGGGGGCTTGTAAGGTGGCACACCTGGGACAGGGTGATGCCCAGGGGGCTTGTAAAGCGGCACACCTGGGACAGGGTGATGCTCCACGTGAGCGGTCCTGAGCAAACCAGGATTATCCTCCAGCCCTGGGTCTCTGCATAGTATTCGTTACCTGGGAAGCGGTTCCGAATGCCAATTCTCAGTCCCATCCCAAACCTACTGAGTCAGAGACTTTGGGGGTGCAGCCCAGCAACCTGTGATTCTGTTGCACACAACAGTTTGGGAACCACGGTACCAGGCCAGTACCTAGCACTGGCTGCCCGGAATTACTTGAGTAGCTTTAAAAAAAAAACTGGCCAAGATGAGGCTCAGTTGCTCACACCTATAATCCCAGCACTTTGAGAGTTTGAGGAAGCAGGATCGCTTGAGCCCAGGAGTTTGAGACCAGCCTGGGCAACAAAGTGAGACCCACCCCTCCCCCGCATCTGTACAAAAAAAAAAAAATTAGCTGGGTTGGTGGTGCACATATGTAATCCCAGCTACACAGGAGGCTGAGGTGGGAGGATCACTTGAGCCCAGGAGGTTGAGGCTGCAGTGAGCTGTGATTATGCCACTGCACTCTAGGCTGGGTGACAGAGCAAGACCCTATCTCAAATTAAAAAAAAAAAAAAGATCCTGGCCAGCCCATGTGGTTCATGCCTGTAATCCCAGTACTTTGGGAGGCCAAAGTGGGAGGATTGTTTGAAGTCAGGAATTTGATGTTATAGTGAGCTATAATTGAGCCACTGCACTCCAGCCCAGGTGACAGTGCCAGACCTCATCTCTGTTACAGAAAAAATCCTGATGCTCAGTACCCTAGACCAATTAAATCAACTATGGGTTGTTTTTATTTTAAAAAGTCTCCCAAAGTAATTAAATTCGCCATCAAGCTTGAGGACCAGCCCACTTGGCAATGTGTTAGGTGTTTGATATTAGCCTGTTTGATCTTGCCCAATAACGATCACTTATACAAGATCACAGAGCTAGAACGTCATGAAGCCAGAAAAGGAGGCCGAGGGCTGCCTCACTCCAAAACTTGCATTGCCTCCTCTTCACGCCACCTGCTCAAGGGTGCTCTGTGGACCAGCAGCATCGCCATCTCCTGGGAGCTTGTTAGGAATGCGTATTATCAAGCCCCATTTCAGATCTACTGAATCTGAAACTGGGGTGCATTTTAACAAGCCCTTCAGATCATTCTGATACATGGTCAAGTTTGAGAACCACAGTTCCACAACCTGACTACTCACAGCTTGGTCTGTGGACCAGCAACATTCGTTGTTACCTGGGAGCTTGTTAGAATCTCAGGCTCTGCCACAGCCTTGCTGGACCAGAATTCGCATTTTAACAAGCTCTTCAGGTGACTTCTATGCACGTTAAAGCTAGAGAAACACTGCTCTGGAACACTGGTTCTCAAACTTGCTGTACATTCGAATCATTTCTGATGTGTGGGTTTCATTCCCAGAGATTCCGATTTAATTGGTTTGGGAGTTAGCCTGAGAATCAGATTGTAAAATCCCAGGTGCTTCTAATATGCAACAAGTTTGAGACCCTTACACCATTTTGCCTGTTAGTGTAGATGTCACTGAAGATGACTGTAATCAGAGAGAGAAAGGGAGAATGCGCACCAGGTCTAACAAGGAGTGCAGGAGATGGAGCCTCTGCTGGAGCCCCTGACTCCTGGTTGAAGATTGCTATGGGACCGGTGCAGGGACAGGCTGGACCAGATGACTGCTCTAGCCACCTACCCTTACGCTGCTTGCTCATCTGCAAGTACTGAGTTCCTGGTATCCACAAGGTGATACCTGCAGATTTATCCTCTGCAAAAATGCAGGGCTGGGCTATCTGAAGTCTGGTCCAACCAGGGCCCCTTCCCCATCGTATGCTTTGATGTCCCCAGGAATCAGCCCCAACTTGAAAGGGTCTGGAAAATGCTGTGCCCACAAGAACTGGCCTGGTTATTACCATGCTGGGGTTTCAACCCTCCCTCTGTTCCCTTGAAGCAACTGGTTGGAGATAGGGTCTGGAGGGAAAACAGGAGAATTTGGTCCGAAGAATGAAGGAGGCAGGCAAGGTGTGGGATGATGAAATGAAGATGGTAGCTTTTTTTTTTTTTTTGAGACAGTCTCGCTCTGTCACCCCAGGCCAGAGTGCAATGGCACAATCTCACCTCATTGCAACCTCCGCCTCCTGGGTTCAAATGATTCTGCTGCCTTAGCTTCCTCAGTAGCTGGGACTATAGGCATACATCACCATGCCTGGCTAATTTGTGTGTGTGTGTGTATTTTTAGTAGAGACAGGGTTTCACCATGCTGGCCAGGCTGGTCTCAAACTCCTGACCTTGTGATCCACCTGCCTCAGCCTCCCAAAGTGTTAGGATTACAGGCATGAACCACTGTACCCCACTGATGGTAGCTCTTTATCAAGTGTTTATTGCATACCAGACACTCTCCTAGGGTACTTTACATGCATTATTTCACCCAATCTTTTGCAAAAATTATGTGAAATCAGTATTACTACTTGTGTTTCACACAGAGATGTTTAAGTCCTTACTCAACCACTACCCTCAGTAAGAGGTAGTAGTACCTGCCAATGAACCCAGGCAGCTGAGTTCCCGACATGATACCTAGTGGGGTGGGGGATACAGGTGGAATGCAGTTAAAATGCAGCACCCCTGCACAGATGCAATCTGTGGAGCACAGAAAGGGCCCACTAGCTCAGAAACATCACCACAGTGATCTGTGAACCAGCAGAATGCCTGGAACGTCTCCATTAGCATTCATCTGATTTTAAAAACAATCTCTTAGCATTTCCATTAAATGGCAAATATGCTATTGAGAGAGAAGCACATGAACTCCTTATGCCCATTATCACAGCATAGATTAATTTGTTGGATTAATGGGCTGCACCAGCTGGAGGGAGAGTTGGAAATTTCTGGAGGTGGCCAGGCAGGAGAGGGCGGGCATGTGAAGGGGGCTGTGTAAAGTGACTGCCACCTGGTGGTCATCTTGCAGAACTGGCGGTCACTGGCACGGAGAGACCCGGCACCATTTTCCCAGAAGGAAGATGTGAGCACCTGTTTGGCCTTAAGCCAAAGAGGCAGAAGGGAATTTACTCTGTTCATATGGTCATATGTTTTGTAAAATTTGCAAAACAAATATATGTTAAATTTTTTCTTTTTTTTTTTTGAGACGGAGTTTCACTCTTGTTGCTCAGGCTGGAGTGCAATGGTGTGATCTTGGCTCACTGCAATCTCTGCCTCCCAGGTTCAAGCGATTCTCCTGCCTCAGCCTCCTGATTAGCTGGGATTACAGGCATGTGCCACCATGCCTGGCTATTTTTTTGTATTTCTAGTAGAGACGGGGTTTTGCCATGTAGGCCAGGCTAGTCTCGAACTCCTGAACTCAGGTGATCCACCCACCTTGGCCTCCTAAAGTGCTGGGATTACAGCTGTGAGCCACTGCACCTGGCCAAATTTTTTCTTAAGAGGGCGACTATTAAGCTTAGATAAGCTTCAGGTCCCACAAAACCAGCATCTACTCTGAAGAGCTGAGGCTTGGAGTCAGATGTCCTTTCTAGAGAGTAAAAGAGTCACAGTTCTTTATCAGGACAAGAGGGTTATTTCAGGGACTCTAGTGTGAGGAGCTGTGAAGCTTAGTACAAACTCAGCACATGCCTCCTTGCTCTGACCTTGCCATTCAAAGTGTCCTGGTTTCCCTGGACGCAGAACTTTCTTTTCCAAAACTGGGAAAGTCGTGGGCATACTTGGGTGGGTTGGTTATCCCAACTGCAGATTTGCAGCACTGCCATCAACCTGGAAGCATACTAGAAATGCACACCCAGACCTACTGACTCACACTGCATTTTCCAACATCCACAGCAAATGCATGTGCATATTAAAGATCGAGTTGCTGTGGCTTCCAGAGGAAGAGAAGGGCCCACCCTGGCCCTGAAATGTATGTCTTCAGGGGGTTTTGTGGGCTGCAAAACCCCACAGAGTGATTCCAGTTGGCCTTCAATTCCAACAATAAAAGGCCAGCTTCTTGCTCCAGGCCCAGCTGGCCTGTTTTTCACTGGTCACAGTGACATAGGCCTCCCAGGGCATAAAGTACTTATTTCTCTGCTTGAACTGGATTCTTCATGGGGGCAAGCCCAGGTTTGGTGAAGAAAAGAGTGGGTAGCCAAGTGAAAATAGCTCATAGGCTGGGCATAGTGGCACACACCTATAACCCCAGCAGCTCACACCTGTAATCCGAGCACTCTGGGAGGCCGAGGTGAGTGGATCACCTGAGATCAGGAGTTTGAGACCGGCCTGGCCAACATGGTGAAACCCCATCTCTACTAAAAATACAAAAATTAGCTGGGTGTGGTGGCACATGCCTATAATCCCAGCTACTCAAGAGGCCGAGGCAGGAGAATCACTTGAACCCAGGAGGTAGAGGTTACAGTGAGCCAAGATTGTGCCACTGCACTCCAGCTTGGGTGACAGAGCAAGACTCCATCTACAAGGAAAAAAACAGAAAAGAAAAAGAAAATAGTTTGTATGTTGTTAGGTTAGAATTTTTTTCTTTTTTCTTTTTTTTTTTTTTGAAAGAGAGTCTCAACTCTGTCACCCAGGCTGAGTGCAGTGGCACAATCATAGCTCACTGTAGCCTCAACTTCCTAGGCTCAAGTGATCCTCCCACCTTAGCCTCCTGAGTAGCTGGGACTGCAGGCACATACCACCATGCCTGGCTAATTTTTTGATTTTTAATAGAGACCAGGTCTCTCTATATTGCCCAGGCTGCTCACAGACTCCTGAGCTCAATTGATCCTCCGACCTTGGCCTCCCAAAGTGCTGGATTACAGGTATGAATCATGGCAGCCAGCCTCAGCTAAGATTTAACTGCAGGACACTGTTGCTCTGAAGCATAGTCAGAAGATACCATCACTCGTATTTACTGAGTAGTTGCCATACACCAGGCACTGTTTTAAGCACTCAGCAGGAATGAACCCACTGGTACGTCACTACAAACCCTCTGCTAGGTGCCATGATTACCTCCACTTTACAAGTGAGGAAGCTGAGGCCCAGAGGACTGTAAAAGAGAACTATCTGCCAATGAGGCACAGAGGACGGCCAGAGCGAATGGCCAGGATGTGCAGGGAATGGTGACGTAGGGGATTATTTCCGTTCAACCACAGCTCTCTCCCTATCTGTGTATCCGGGGAAGGCCTCAAAGGAGAGCTGGGCCTGGGAGGGAGGGAGGGCTGGACGTGGCAGGGCTGAGATCCCAGCATCCTCATTTGTCCTAACTTGGCTTTATTTATCCATGCTCTTCACTGGAAAACTCTAAGAGCTCTGAGCCAAGCACCAGGCCGGGTGTGGGGAGGCAGAGGTAAAAGTCCTAGTTCCTGCCCTCAAAAAGGCCCCTGGAGCCAGACTCAGAGAGGTC
The DNA here is from genome assembly GCA_004027715.1 of Plecturocebus donacophilus. NCBI lineage: Eukaryota > Metazoa > Chordata > Mammalia > Primates > Pitheciidae > Plecturocebus > Plecturocebus donacophilus. Next base: position 37,668 of record PVKP010019059.1, on the reverse strand, counting down.
AACAGAGTTACAACACACACAGAGCCCTGAAAGAGATAAGCAGAGGGAAGGAGGGAGCAGATCTGGGGACTCACCCCTTCTTTCTGGTGCTGGGGGCTGAAAAGCTTTCTCATCTGAACTGACTCTCGATAGTTCCTTGAAGCCTAGGAATGGGTCTGAAGGGAGCTCTCAGGAGAGGGGGCACAAGCCCAACAGTCTGAAGGAAAGAGAAGGCACTCTGCCTCTTTTTTTTTTTTTTGAGATGGAGTCGTGCTCTGTTGCCCAGGCTGGAGTGCAGTGGCATGATCTTGGCTCACTGCAACCTCCACCTGCCAGGTTCAAGCCATTTCTCTTGCCTCAGCCTCCCAAGTAGCTAGAATTACACCAACATGCCTGGCTAATTTTTGTATTTGTAGTAGAGACAGGGGTTTCATCATGTTGGCCAGACTGGTCTTGAACTCCTGACCTCAAGTGATCCACCCACCTCGGCCTCCCAAAGTGCTGGGTTACAGGCGTGAGCCACTGCACCTGGCTGCCTCCTCCTATAATAGTCCTCCCTTCCCTTTGTCCTCCTGGTCCTGCTGATTGCTCCCTGATTTTAGCTGTCTGCCACAAGTGAGTAGCAGCATTCATGCTTTCGTCAATATGCTGGGAGTTTCACTTAGCAAAGCTGTTCCACTGTTGGGGATGCTCTACCTCATTTTGTCTGACGAATTCCCATACACTGTATTTTCTTTATTTTTGAGATAGTCTCACTCTGTTACCCAGGGTGGAATGCAGTGGTGCGATCTCGGCTCACTGCAACCTCTACTTCCTGGATTCAAGTGATTCTCCTGCCTTGGCCTCTCGGGTAGCTGGGATTACAGACATGCACCACAACGCCCAGCTGATTTTTGTTTTGTATTTTTAGTAAAGACCAGGTTTCGCCTTGTTGGCCAGGCTGATCTTGAATTCCTGACCTCAAGTGACCCACCCGCTTCAGCCTCCCAAAGTGCTGGGATCATAGGCGTGAGATCCATGTACTATTTAAATTAGGGCACTGTCACAAAGATGTGGGCAGAGTGATGGGAAGCCAGAAGGGATAGTCTAGACCACCTGGCTAATAACAGCAGGGCACAGCTTTCTAACTATGTCTAGGCTTGAAGGGGCAGGGGAGGGACGGTGGCTGGAACCTAGTGAGAGAGCTGCGACTTTATGTTCTAGAACTTTATGTTCCAGGAGGGAGCCAGGGAAATAAGGTCTACTTCACTCTTCTCCTTCCTTCAAGTCCCCTGCCAGCGCCTTCCATTGGCAGCACCCACTGGAATCCAGCCGAAAGCAGAGGGCAAGGAGCTGGTGGATGCAGGCCACAGAAGCCAGTCTCCCGGGGCACAGAACAGGGCGAAGGATGGCAAAGAGTGTGCGTGGAACTGCTTGGGCAAGTGGGAACTATTCAGCACTTACGGATCAATGTTAGGAGCTGAGCTGTGTCTTCCCCAAATTCATACATTGAGGTTCTAACTCCCAGTACCTCAGAATGTGACTATATTAGGAGACAGTCTTTAAAGAGGTAATTAAGTTCAAATGAAGTCATTAGGGTGGACCCTAATCCAATAAGACTGGTGTCCTCAGAAGAAGAGATTAGGACAAAATCCTCCCACACAAAGGAAAGACCATGTGAAGACTGGGAGAAGAAAGCTGTCTCCAAGGCAAGGAGAGACTAGCCTTGTGCAGAATAAACCAAACTTGCAGACACCTTGATCTTGGACTTCTAGCCTCCAGAATAGGGAGAAAATAAGTTTGTGTGTAAGCCACCCACTCTGTGTGTAAATGGTGTTAGGGCAGGCCTAGCAAACCTCATGCAATCAACAAGCTATTCAGCACATAACTTAGTATTTATATATTTGCCTGTCTTCTCTACTGGACAGTTGGATTCTCTAAGACTGAGAATAGGTAGGTGTTTACATGCTTATGGAATGAATCAATCATCCAACAAGAAAGTAAAACAGTAGGGCAATCTATGAAATATTATCAAAATGCTGCAGTCCCGGTGGCAATGGGTGGATGACACAGCACAACAGCAGTAGCAATGCTGTTCCAGCCATCAGGTGTGTTTGTGTTGCTCACAGGCACTCACTGTGTCCTAGGGGCTGTGATTAGTGCTTTGTATGAATGATCTCTTACTTTAGCAACAAGCCACGAAGATAGTTGACACTGCCATTGTATTATTGTTATTTTTGAGACAGGGTCTCAGCTCTGTTGCCCAGGCTGTAGTGCAGTGGTGTGATCGTGGCTCACTGTAGCCTTCAACTGCTAGGCTCAAGCCATCCTCCCACCTCAGTCCCCCAGTAGCTGGGACTACAGGCATGCACCACCACACCTGGCTAGTTTATTTATTTATTTATTATTATTTAGAGACTGGCTCTCACTATATTGCCCAGGCTGATTTTGAACTCCTGGCTCAAGCAATCCTCCCACCTTGGTCTCCCAAAATGTTGGGATTACGAGCATGAGCCACTGAGCCCAGCTTCACATTTTAAAAGCTGGAGAAACAGAGGCTTGAAAAGTTACATAACTTGCCCAGAGTGACACAATTAGTGGGCACATCTACAATGAGACAGTGACTACAATGGGGCTGAGTGGTGTTGTGGAAGAACATGACCTTTGGAGTTTACAAGTACCACTTCCTTATCTGTAAGATTATCAGGACATCACCTATGGCAGCGGGTGGTTGAACAACTGAATGAGATACTTGAGGCTCCTTGGTGCCTCCCGTGGCACAGTGGTGCATGGTGTAAGTACCCCAGCCCCTCACAGCCTTGGGTGGCTGTGGTCCCTACTCAAGAAGATAGCTTTAAATGTCCATTCTGCCTGCCCGCTGCTGCCCAACAGCTCCCTCCTGTATTATGAATGAATGCTTCTTGGGCGTGTATTTCTTGTGCAGCCTCAGAAGGCTGTTGATCAATAATGCTCCCAATATCCCCAAAGTACCCCCAGTCTTCCTGCCAATATTCTGCTCTCAATCACAGAAGTAGGCTGGAAAGGGAAACTTCAAAGGCTTGGAAGAGGAAGGGACCACTCTAAGATTAGAGAGAACATTTCTGCCTTGCAGTTCTTCCCCTGTTGAGGGTTTGGGTCTTTGTCTCTTCTCCCTGATCTTGAAATAAACCCTTTAACTCTTTAGCAGCAGTGACTGCACTAACTTACGGTAGCAGTTCCTGGTGGGAGAAGAGAAGTGTGCCTGTAATCTGGGCTGGCAGATAGTGTTGCTGGAACAGAATTAGAAAGTTGTTACGAGGCCTGGGAAGACTATATTTAGCTGGGAGTATATTTACTCTTCCCAGAGCAAGGTTTTCTAGACCTCCTGAGGTCTGGGAGACTAGAACCTTTACATTTGGCCTGAGGCCAGAGATGTGCTTGCTCTCTCTTCTGTGTTCCAGACGGTCTGGAGGCAGCAGTAAAACCCACCTCAGGTTAGCTCTGGGCCTCAATCACTGGATCCCTGCCTTTGTAGGGGGAGCCTGTTTTACTGGACCCTTGAGCCTACCACCTCCAGCTTTAGGCATAGCTTAGGCGGCATTGTGAGGTCTTGGAAAGGGCCCTGGCGGCCCCCGCCCCCCACCCTGCCCCAGGCTGACTCTATCAGTTGCTTATCAGACAAGTTATTTAACTTCCTGAGGCCCTGCTTTCTCATCTATAATGAGGATGTTAATAGCTACCTTGTGGGAAGGTATGTGGATTCAGTAAGATAAACACACACGAGCAGTAACTACTCATCAAACAGTCCTTCCTCCCCCTCACCAGCCTCAGAGTGGGAGGACTCTAGGATGACTTGACTAGGCTCCCAGGAGACATTGTGTGTGATTCAAAACATTCACTGGATTAAAAGTTCAAATATGAATACAAACTCTTGACAAGTCAGGCTCTGAGGCACATGTAAAGGAAAAAAAAAATCTCCCTTCCCTGCCTGCAATTTCACTCCGAGTTATTCAATGTTCACAGCCTTGGGTGTCCTTCTGCAGAATTTCTATCCTCAAAACACAAACATATAAAAGTGTTTTTTTTTTCTTTTTCTAACAAGTTTGAGATTCCATTAAACATGTTTCTCTGAAACTTCATTTTTCATTTAAACATAATTCATGTACGTTAACCTAGGTAAATACATATGGATCTAGCTCATTCCTTTTAATAGCTGCATAGGGTTCCAAAAAAAGGTATGAGAAATAATTTTCCAGCCATTTCTCATCTGATAGATTTTCCTTTCCCCACTACAAACCATGTTGCAACGATGATCCCTGCGCAAACGTCCTCATGAAATGATGCTTTAATTTCTATGGGGTTCTTCCCCCAAAATATGATTACTGGGTCAAAGGTTATGCTACACACGGTTTGCATTTTTTTTTTTTTTTTTTTTTTTACAGCTTGACACTGAGTGATTACTTTCTCCCGATTTTTTCGTTTCCTTCTCGCCGTTTGTTTGTTCCAGACACTTTCACTTTTCGAGCTCCAAGGAGGAGCTAGCCCGCGACGCCGGCCGCGGGAAAAACCAGTTGCAGCCAGCATCCCAGTTAGCGTGGATGCAGGTGTCACTCAGGCGACGAGGGGCTTAGTGGGGAGCATTACAAAGAGGCGGAGGCTCGAGATTTGGCCTAGCATAACCTTGGGCAAGTGACGGCTCCTCCCCGGCCTTGGTTTTCTTCTGCGTAGTCTGTGACTCTGAACATCAGGCTCAACTTGGGCCAAGAGATGGTGACCGCAAATCTCGGCCTTTGTTGGCTTCCCGAGGACTGTAGGCTGCGCCTCACTCCCGCTGTGTCCCACTACTTTCCCTCTGCGCGTCCCCACCTTTTCAGAGGAGTTGGCTCAACAAGGCAAGAAAGAATGAAGCAACCACCATAATGAATCCCTCCCCCAGCTCGGTCATTTATTACTTCTGTCCCTCTTTGGCTCGCTTACGCCCCTTTGGCTCGGCTATCGAATGCTCCTGCCTTAACCTGGCAAGTAGCCTCGGAGCGCTCCCGTTCGGCCTATCACTTGCTTCTGCCTGCTCCGCTCTCCTGCAGGGGCTGTGGTGAAAGCACAGAGATCCTTGGCTCGGCTAGCAACTTATGCGCCCTTTACCTGGCGCAGCCGCTTCCGGTTCCGGTAGCCGCTTGTCACGCTCTGTTCCAGGCTCTGATCATGGCCGGCAGCCGGCTGGAAACCGTAGGGAGCATCTTCTCGCGGTGTGTGCTACGAGCCGCGGTGGGCTGAGGGTGCCTTCCCCAGGCTGGGGTTCTCAGCCGGTCACGCTCTTCCTTGGGAGGGACCTGAGCAGGGGGGACGCGTTCTGCAGGGTGCAGGGGCTGAGCCGGGTGAGGCCCTCTCTCATGTTTTCTCCTGGTTCGGAATAGCTGTGACTGACGGTGCCTCTCTTTGAATTTGTGTGTCACGTTAAAGATTATTGCAGCTGTCCCTCTTCGAGTGGAGGTCTCTAGGAAGAGGAAGGGAGGAAGAGCCTGATGGGCCTGACTAGAACGCTCTTGAATTTTTCCGTGACTGATCGTGGGTGGGACGCACAAAAGAACATAGAGGGATTTAACCCCTTAGCGTTGTTAGTTTGGTTTGGGATGTGGACAGATCTTCCCTGTAGGTGGGGAGCAGTCCTCCCCCGTTCTGTGTTGCAGACCGCATGGTACTTTCAGTGTCCCAAGCTGTGCTAGACTGATTCAGGGGCTTTGGCAGACTATTGCAAGTGACCCAGTTTCGTTTTGCTCCCTTCCTAAGGACTCGGGACCTGATGCGAGCTGGGGTTCTGAAGGAGAAGCCCCTGTGGTTTGACGTATATAACGCCTTTCCCCCGCTCAGAGAGCCCATCTTCTGCAAGCCCCGCTTGCGATATGGCAAAGCCAAAGCTTCCATCCAGGACATCTGGTACCACGAGGATCGGATCAGAGCGTGAGTGCGCAGCCCTGTAGCGGACGGGAGGCAACAGAACTTCAGAAGGGAAGGTTTCACTAGCAGTCTGATAATTTAAATATGAAATTGAGACGGGGCTTACCCTGTGGAGAAGGCTTATCTAGCCAAATTAGGGAATAGCACCCCTTCCCCATAGTGAAACTGAAGTTCTGAAAAGTGGAATCTGGAGCCCAGCTACTGAGAGATCATTGCAATTATAGCTGCATGTTTCTGGGCATCTGCTTTGTGCAAGGCACTGTACCAAGCTGTTTGCAAGCATTATCTCATTCCCTAACAGGCCTTACTCTAACCTGTAGGGTAGGTATTCTTGTTTCCATTTTATTCAAGAAGACTGTGAAGCTCAAGGAAATTAGCTAACGTCTTGTAATTATTAAAAACATAGGATGGTGGCAGATCTGGGAATCACATCTCTGACTCCAGGCTTGTGATGGTCATTTTGCCTGCCTTCTCCCCTAGTAGAGATAGGAGGAACATGTTCTGTGGATCTAGTAGTCCAGATCTTTGAAGACACTCGATAAAAAGATGCTTAAAAGTCTAAGAGATTTAAAAATAAAAATCACTAGGAATTTGAAGGAAAATCATGTGTTTTTTTTTTTTTTTTAGCATCTATTTTCTCTTTTCCTTAAGCTCAGTGGCAATAATTTTTCCTTTTTTTTTTTAAGTTCAGCTTTTTGTTGAACATATTGTAAAAGATATTTAGTCAAAAAGACCAAAGCCCATGTCATCATCATACTCCTCGGATTCTTCTTTCTTTGCTTCCACTTTTTTCTCAGCTGGAGCAGCAGCAGTGGAGGGGGCAGGACCTCCTGCGGGTGCAGCACCGGCTGCTGGAGCGGGTCCACCAGTCCCCACATTGCAGATGAGGCTCCCAGTGTTGACGTTGGCCAGGGCCTTTGCAACAAGCCAGCCAGAAAGGTTCAACATTTACACCGACTGCTTTAATGAGGCCATTGATCTTATCTTCCGTGATAGTCACCTCTTTTATTCTAACAGTAACACATGCTACTTGTAGAAAATTTAGAAACACAAGGAAAGCATAAAGAATAAAGCACAGGCTGGATATGGTGGCTCACCCCTGTAATCCCAGCACTTTGGGAGGTGTAGGCGAGGATAGCTTGTATCCAGGAGTTTGAGACCAGCCTGGGCAACATAGTAGGACTTGTCTCTACCAAAAAAAAAAAAAACAAAAAAAGTAGTTGTCTTAGTTGACACTCTGATTAGCAGTTTCTGAGAGTTCTTTATCCTTGTCAGTACTGATAATGATTATTTAGGAATTTTTTTTTCTGGGCCAGGTGCAGTGGCACACCCCTGTAATCCCAGCACTTTGGGAGGCAGAGATGGGCAAATTGCCTGAGCTCAGGAGTTCAAGACCACCCCAGGCAACATGGCAAAACCCCATCTCAACTAAAATATGAAAAATTAGCCAGGCGTGATGGCAGGTGTCTGTAGTCCCAGCTACTTGGGAGGCTGAGGCAGGAGAATCACTTGAACCTAGAAGATGGAGGTTGCAGTGAGCTGGGATTGCACCACTGCACTCCAGCCTGGGTGACAGAGGGAGACCCTGTCTCTAGATTTTTTTTTTTTTTTTTTTTATCTAGATAGTTTTAAAATAATAATCCCAGCACTTGGGGAAGCTGAGGCAGGTGGATTACAAGGTCATAAGTTCAAGAACAGCCTGGTCAACATGGTGAAATTCCATCTCTACTAAAAATAAAAGAAATTAGCTGGGCATGGTGGCCCACACCTATAATCCCAGCTACTCGGGAGGCTGAGGCAGGAGAATTGCTTGAACCCGGGAGGCAGAAGTTGCAGTGAGCTGAGATTATACCACTGTACTCTAACCCAGATGACAGATCAAGACTTTGTCTTGGAGGAAAAAGAATAATAATGGTGTTTAGAGATTTTGATTTTGATTTCTGTTTCTTTGACAAGTTTCTCTACTTGGATGATTATTGGCCATTTGAATTTATTTTTGAAATATCTGTGTTCTTTACCTATTTTGATAATTATTATTGATCAATAAGAGTTCTTTATAGAATTGAAGATATTAAGTCGTTGACATACACTCCGGACATTTATTTATGTGTTATTGTTATTCATAATGCTTGTTTAATGTATGGAAGTTGTTTATTTCATTCCACCAATTGTTTGGTGCCTTCTACATGGTAAGCATTGTGCCAAACATTGTGCTAGGCACTAAGGTATTTTATATATTCAAATCTACCATTTTTTTCTTTTTGCTGGCTTCATTGCTTTTAGGCATAGAGGGTTTAGGAAAGTCTTTTTCTGAGTTAACTTCCAAAGTTCAATAGGGGTTGAAGCTAGTAGAAATATTCATTCTTTAATCTTCTTCCCGCCTTCCCTCTCCTTTTCCCAAAACTTAAATAGTCGCAGAAAATGTGCTTCTAATGGTTTCCTAGCAACATTTTTTTTTTTTAAGGCAGGGTTTCACCATGTTGGTCAGGCTGGTCTTGAACTCCCTACCTCAGGTGATCCACCCACTTTGGCCTCCAAAGTGCTTGGATTACAGGCGTGAGCCACCACGCCCGGCCAGAAAACTGGTGGAGGTGCCGGGGATTCCTAGCAACATTCTTAAAAGTATATTTAAAGTTCTTTATTTTGTTATACTAAAAAAAAAAAAAATAGTTGTCACACTCTTTTGGGACTACTTCTCTGCTGCTGCTCAGTTTTCATGTTTCCCCCTTTGTATACCCTGAGAACTTTGTTCATACTGCCCCTGTTGTGGCCTTAGCCTGTCGTTAATTTCTCTACATTCTGAATGCCTTGTCTTTTTCAGTAACAGCCATTCATTAAACACTGTCATGGGCCAGGCATTGTCGAATTCATTCTTGTAACTTCAGTGCCTAGCCCAGTGCGTGGCATATAAGTTGTCTCTTGAATGAAGAAGCTAATAGACTAATTAATGAACAAAGGAATTACAAGGATGGTAGAGACAAAAGGAAACTCCTTGGAGAGGAATGGTGGAGGGCCAGACTTGGGACTGTTTGGAGAACAGCCATCAGAGTTTTATGAGTTTTTTCCACTGGGATTACAGGTGTGAGCCACTGTACCTGGCTTGTGTGTATGTGTGTGTGTATTTTTTTAGAGACAGAGTCTCAGGTCTTACTGTGTTGCCCAAGCTGGTGGTGAGCTCCTGGCCTCAAAAGATCCTCCAGCCTCAGCTTCCCAAGCAGGTGGGATTATATGTGTGAGCCTCTACTCTCAGCTGGAGAATGTAATTTGGTCAAGGCATGGGGAGATAGGCACTCATATACTACTGATGTGAATGTAAATTGGTGCAACCACTTTGGAAAGGATTTTGGCAATTTGGAAGGCTTAATTACAAATACACATACCTTGATCCAGTAATACCACATTTGTGAATTTATGCTATAGACTTATTTGCATGGTGCACTCAAATTATAAACAGAGATACTTACTGCAGCATGGTTTAGAGGAGCAGAGGACTGGAAACAGTCTCCAGGCATTGATAAGGCAAGATGTAGGGAGGAGAAATGGGGAGTGACTGCTGAGATACAGTGCCTCCTTTGGGGGTGATGAAAATGTTTTGGAACTAGATGGAAGTGCTGATTGCACAGCTTTATGAGTTTTCTACACGTCACTTAATTGCACACTGAAAAATGTTAAATTTGGGTTGGGGGCAATGGCTCATGCCTGTAAGCCCAGCATTTTTGGAAGCCAAGGTGGGAGGATCTCTTGAGGCTGGCAGTTCAAGACCAGCCTGGGCAGCATATGAGACTGCATCTTTTTTTTTTTAAACATGGGGGTTTCACCATGTTGGTCAGGCTGGTCTTGAACTCCTGACCTCAGGTGATCTGCCCGCCTTGGCCTCCAAAGTGCTTGGATTACAGGCGTGAGCCACCACATCCAGCTGTGAGACTGTATCTCTGCAAAAAATTAAAAGCTTAGCCAGGCATGGTGGTTCTGCAAACCTGTAATTCCAGCTACTCAAGAGGCGGAGGCAGGAGGATTGCTTGAGCCTAGGAGTTTGAGGCAGCAGTGAGCGATGATCACAGACTACTTCCAGCATGGGTGACACACTGAGACCCTGTCTCTTTAAAAAAAAAGAAAAGAAATTTAATTTTATAATGTATGACTTTTACCTCAGTTTTTAAATTTATTTTTATTTTGTTATTTTTTGAGACAAAGTCTTGTTCTGTCTCCTAGGCTGGAGTTCAGTGACGATCTCAGCTCACTGCAACCTCCACATCCTGGGGTTCAAGCGATTTTCCCACCTTACCCTCCCAAGTAGCTGTGACTACAGGCATGTGGCACCATGCCTGGCTAATTTCTTTGTATTTTATTTTATTTAACTTATTTATTTATTTTTTAATTTATTTTTTTTTCCCCTTGACCCAAGGGCTCAGATCAATCTTTGTATTTTTAGCAGAGACAGGGTTTCACTATGTTGAACTGTTTCAGGTGATCTGCCCACCTGAGCCTCCCAAAGTGTTGGGATTACAGGCATATGCCACCATGCCTGGCCATACCTCAGTTTTTAAACAGGCAAGATGTGGAGCAGGGTTTACTATGCTTTGGGTTAAAAATGTGGCTGGGGGCAGGGAATGATAGTGCATATATGCTTGTATATTAGTGGAATATTTCTGGATGGATATACAAGAAATTGGTTAGTGTTGCTTCCTGGGAAGGGGACTGGGGGGTTGGGGTGCAGAAGAGGGAGAGAGTGTTACTTTTCACTGGCCACCCGTTTGTGCTATTTGATGTATATACCATGTGCATCCATGCATTACTTATCTAAAAAAGCAAAACTGTTCAGCCTAGGCTATGTGGGTTGTACTGTATGTAACTCCTCAGGGCCTAGCACTTATTCTTTCTTTTATTCCATTCTCATCCCCAGTCTATAATCGGAGATTTATATTATGTCGTTTGCATTTCCTAGGAAGTTTTATTCAGCGTATGGGTCTGGTCAAAGAGCTTTTGATCTGTTCAATCCAAACTTCAAGTCTACCTGTCAACGGTAAGGCATTTTATAAGTCCTGGGCTATTCATATTATTTTTTAAGGATTTCATTATCCATTTGATAGTGTGCAACAGCATGTCTTAACAATGCTAACAAACCTAAAATGTGACTGCTTGGAATTACAGGTTTGTGGAGAAGTATACTGAGCTGCAGAAATGTGGAGAAACAGACGAAGAGAAGTTATTTGTGGAAACAGGAAAGGCTTTATTGGCAGAAGGTATCATTTTAAGACGAGTAGGCGAAGCAAGGACTGTGAGTATTTCATTGTTAAAATTGTTATCGGGAGTATAATTATCCCTCATTATGCCCAGGGGATTGGTGCTAGGAGCCCTGCAGATACCAAAATTCACAGATGCTCAAATCTCTTTTATAAAGTGCTGTAGTTTTTGCATATAACCTACATATATCCTCCCATATACTTTAATCATCTCTAGGTGGCTTATAATGTATAACACAATGTAAGTGCTATATAGGTAGTTGTTATACTCTATTTAAAAAAAGTTTTATTTTTTATTGTTGTTATTTTTTATGTTTTTTTTTAAATTGTTAAAATATTTTTGATCCATGGCTTGTTGAATCTGCATATGTGGAACCTGTAGATGCAGAGGGTTGACCAGAGTTGCCAACTTGATGGAAGTTAAAGAGAGACTTGGTTTTCTTTCCCTAACCTTGGCTTATGTTCTTAAACTCCAGATCAAACACTGTTACATTGAATATACTAGAATTTTGTGGTAATGACTGCTACTTGAAACAAGTAAGTCATCATTAGGGCTTTTGAAATTGTGGTTCTATAGACTTTTAAAAGTCATGTTTACTATTTGTTATAGTAGAATTGGATCTGAGATATTAGTGCTGAATTTTTCACTCAGTGACAGAATGTGCCTAGTTTTATATCTTAGCCAATCAATTGAGTGAAAATGATCACATCTGTGTGATACTTATATCTGGTCTTTTAAGCAACAGGAAGGTAGTCACGTTTCCCAGAAATCTGAACACTTGAGTGTCAGACCACAGACGACGTTGGAAGAAAATGAGCCTCAGAAAGAAGCTCCACAGGACCAGCATTTGGAGGCACCTGCAGACCAGTCGAAAGGTCTCTCGCCTCCCTGAAGGACTTGTATGCTGTGTATGTTCACACTCTACTCACTGGCTGAACGTTGAGCTATTTTTAAACAGTTGAACTGTGTAAATGTTTCTTGATCTCTAAGGTATTATGTTTGCCTTCTCTTAGTTATTTCTGGGTTGTCATAAAACTCAGTATCATGGTTTGACAGAAGCAGTTATGTGAACTTTTATGTTAGGACATTACTAAATAAAGAATTCCCTAGCTGTGTATAAAGTAAATTTACTTTGAATTGTAAATAACATGAAGAAACCTTTATAAAGATGGTTCAAATGGGACTCAATCTGACTAGGTTTGCTTTGATGTTTGTTAGTATGTGCGCTGGCTACATTTGATTCCCTGCTACATACATATCTTGATCCATCAGACTTTTACATGTACATATGGTGTGGTCCCTTGGCCAGCTGTTTTTGTCTGCAGAGAATCTTTGTACTTCTTGCTATAGAATGATTATCTTTCAACTCGAGAGGTCAAGCAGACTTGCTTTTTGTGGTAAGAGTGACTTGTCATTGCTGATGCACAAAGGCCAAAGCTATAATTTGAATGTCGTGGATTGAGTGTGCTGGAGTCAATTAACATAGGCCTGCGCAGACTAGGCTGTTCAGTAAATTCTTGTTGAATGAATGAGTGAACGAATGGTTACATCCAGCTAAAGACTGAATTCAGATGGTGTAGGTAACAGGATTGCCAAGCAAGGAGGCAGCTAATTTAGATGATGCTCGCCACCAGCATCCGCCTGCCTCTCTGGGGCCAAGTGTGCCTACAAGTCCTTATCAACTGCCCTGCCTTCCTCATTTCCCCAGGTTTTATTAAACACATGAAATAACCCTCTGAGATTGCAGCCTTTGTATATGTGGTCAAGGCAGTGGTTTTCAGCTGTTAGTAGTAAGCTGCTTCAGAAATTCCGTATTTTAGAACTCATGTAGCTTTTTTACCTGGTGGTTCTTTGTGTATGCTCTCCTCTCTCTTGGTACACTGTGAGCAGGGTTCATATCTCACAGCCTGTACATGGTACACATCCGTGCATGTGGGTGCTTGGTTCAGGCAGGTGAATGAATGCATGAGACAGAAGCAGCTCATAGCCATGCTGCTCCCCCTCGACCCTTATCCTTGTTTCACAATTGCTTGCCTTTGGAGAATGCTTTATTTTTCAGTAGGGAAGTAAATTTCATCCATTCAAAGACATTACACAATGATTGGATACCAAACATTGGGGCAGACCTTGGGAAGAGGACTTAAAAAGCTGGTGAAAGATACAGTCTGTTCTCAGAGGAACAATTGAGGGGGTCACTAATCTCTACACCTCAGGTTTCTGGGTTTTTAAGGGCTGAGTTTTTTTTTTGCCACAATGATGAAGACTTAAATTTTTTTTTTTTTCCCTCATGTCTGAGTTGATGTCCCATTTTTGTTTATTTTCCTCTTCTGGGGTTTTTAAATTTTTTCTGTTTTTTTTTTTTTTGAGATGGAGTATTGCTCTGTTGCCCAGGCTGGAGTACAGCGGAGTACAGTGGAGCAGTCTCGGCTCACTGCAACCTCTGCCTCCTGGATTTAAGCGATTCTCCTGCCTCAGCCTCCCGAGTAGCTGGGATTGCAGGTGCATACCACAATGCCTGGCTAATTTTTGTATTTTTGCAGAGATGGGGTTCGCCATGTTGCCAAGGCTGATCTCAAACTCCTGGCCTCAGGTGATCCACCTGCCTCAGCCTCCCAAAATGTTGGGATTACAAGTGTGAGCCGCCATGCCTGGCCTTACAGTTTTTAAAGTTTTATTTCAGGAGATAGGAGTCTCACTCTGTCACCCAGGCTGGGTGCAGTGGTGCATACCCTGCTGCAGTCTTAAACTGCTGGGCTGAAGCCATTCTGGCACACCTCCCAAATAGCTAGGACTACAGGCATGTGCCACCATGCCTGGATCTTTAACTTTTTTTTTTTTTGTAGAGATGGAGTCTTGCTATGTTGCCCAGGCTGGCCTAGTCTCAGACTCCAGGCCTCAAGTGATCCTCCTGTCTCGGGCTTCCAAAGTGCTGGGGTCACAGGCCTGAGCCACTGTAGTGGGGCTGAAGACTTTTAAAGAAGAAGTTACTTGTTGCATAATTTTAAAAAAAATTATACATGTACATGGTTCAAAACAGTGAAAAGCTGGTCTCCCACCCCTGTTCCCCAGCAACCCATTCTCCCTTCCCTGAGGCCACTACTGCCACTATCACTATTTCTTTGTAGGCTCTTCCAGAAATATTTTGGGCATGGAGGATGGGACACTATATATACTGTTCTGTGTCTCGCTTTTCTAGTTAATCTGTCTCAGAGAGCCACTGTGATGTAAGCAGTGCCTGACTGAAGGAAATGTTTCTTTGTTTTACTGTTTTGCAAATAGGCTGCTAGAGTTACAGGATCCTGGATCAAGGAGTAGACCATTTTGAGTTTTGATATCTTCCTCCATAGAAATTTTGCTAAACTATACTCTCACCAGCAGTGTCTGAGAATGCCTGTTTCCCTACACATTCTGATCTTGTTAAACCAGACTGGGACTCTCCATAAGCCTGGTAGAAGGGAAGGAACATCCCTGTATAGGAAACTTCTGGATGGGGAAAAAGCTGCTGTCACTCATTGACTTTTTTTAGGTTGAGTCTTTGTGATCAAAACATAGTGAAAGGTGTGAAGCTTACTTTGGAATCTCAGCTACTCCCACAGTTTGGGCAGAAGCCATCATCAGGTCTCCATCACGTTTTGGAGAGAATAGAAGTGTGACTGCATTCTTGGCTTTAAAGAGCTTAAAATTGAGTTGGGACTACAAGAGTGACTTGTGAAACAGCAAGATGAACAGGAATCCTTTTAAACTGAGATAAAAGTACAGTAGAGGTTCAGGGGGAGGGATCAGTTCTGGATTTGTCTAGGAATACTGCATGAGAGTCTGGAAGGGCAGTGGGATGGAAGTGTACGGGCAGTTTCTTTGGCCAAGAACATCCTCCCTTCCACCATGATCTTTAGGAATTGAACCTGCCATGCCCTTTTCAAATGGTGTCTGTGCTCAGAAACTACATAATATCAAGTCCCTTACTGAACCCCCTGCAGATTGCATTCATAAGGTGATTCACTGCTGTTGACCAACCTGGCCTACTGTTTGTACTCCTGCCTTATTTACTGTGGCCTTCATTCAAGTGGTAACTATTCTTTACCTATTAAGAGATAGGATGGGTGTGGTGGCTCATGCCTGTAATCCCAGCACTTTGGGAGGATGAGGTGGGCAGCTCACCTAAGGTCAGGAGTTTGAGACCAGCCTAGGCAACATGATGAAACCCCGTCTCTACTAAAAATGCAAAAATTAGCCGGCTGTG
This sequence comes from Plecturocebus donacophilus, assembly GCA_004027715.1. NCBI lineage: Eukaryota > Metazoa > Chordata > Mammalia > Primates > Pitheciidae > Plecturocebus > Plecturocebus donacophilus. The sequence continues at coordinate 22,292 of PVKP010019059.1, read as the reverse complement.
GTGGCGGGTGCCTGTAATTCCAGCTACTCGGGAAGCTGAGGCAGGAGAATCGCTTGAACCCAGGAGGTGGAGGTTGCAGTGAGCTGAGATCATGGCACAGCGCTCCAGCCTGGGGAGATGCTGGCTCAAAAAAAAAAGTAGTATAAAGGAGGGCAGAAATTTTTTTTTTTTGAGATGGAGTTTTGCTCCAGGCTGGAGTGCAGTGGCACAATCTCGGCTCACTGCAATCTCTGCCTCCTGGGTTCAAGCGATTCTCCTGCCTCAGCCTCCCGAGTAGCTGGGATTACAGGCACCTGCCACCACGCCCAGATATTTTTTTTGTGTATTTTTAGTAGAGATGGGGTTTCACTATGTTGGCCAGGCTGGTCTTGAACTCCTGTCCTCAGGAGATCCACCTGCTGTGGCCTCCTAAAGGGTTGGCATTACAGGTGTGAGCCACCACACCCAGCAGAAATTCTTATTCTTTTAATCCATTGAAACATTAAACAGACTTTCAGGAACAGACCCTCCTAGAGGTTTGCAGAATCCAAGGCAAGGAAGGTATGTATCCAGGTTACAGTGAAGTTTGCACCAGACAAGTATGAAGATCTGGGTTCTAGATCTGGATACTTCAGGCAGTTTTTAACTGTGTGACCCTGTGCCTGTCACAGTCTTTCAGCCTAAAGACTGTAAAATATGGACAATGTATGTTTGCCTTTTTGGCTTCCAGTTAGTGTTGTGAGGATTAATTGAGATAATGAGAGCAAAGCTCATCTGTAACGTGTGGCAGGTGCTTTTATTACTATTGTGAGCAGTAGTGGAAAAACCCATTTGAACAGATAGGATGAGATAAGATCACGGTGACCTTGACAACTACATGGAGGAGCGCAATTGGGTATGGGAAGGTTTGAGCAGGGAAAGAATGTAGTGAAAGCAGTGTCAGGTCAAAGAAAGGTTTGCTTAGGAGTGATACAAAGAATGGGAAGGAGGAGTGGGCAGGGAAGGAGGAAAGAGGAGACATGTCAGAGGGACCAAAAAGGAGGCAGCAGTTTCAAGGTTACAAACCTGAGTGACTAGAAAACTTAGCAGCGTCACTAACTCCCAGTTGGTGAGGTGGAACTGGAGCTCTCCAGGAAGAGAGCTTCAATTCTCCACCTACTAAGTTGAAGATGATGGTGCTATGTCTAAGTGGCAGACAGAGATAAGGGAAAGGTGTCTGCAGGGGCAAGATTTGGAGCCAGGAGAATAAATGAGCTCTCCAAGGGTAGTGGAGAGAGACACAGTATGTTGGGGACTGGCCAGGTAAATGGTTTCCGTGATGGAACAGGAGGAATGAGAAAGCCAGCAAAAGAAACTCACATCCCACATCTTCCATCATCTATGTGTCCAGACTTGTTTAAGTGGTCCCGGATTCACCAAATTTTATAGAGCTCTGCCTTTGCTTTTGTTGGATAGGCCTGATTTTTTACGGTGTTCTTAAAAGACTAGCCTGATTCTTTTTGTAGTTTTGTAAAAGACTTTGTGATGAGAGTTCTCTGATAATGAAAGTGGTATTACAGAATAATCTGCCCCCAAAAGGATTCCTGATTTTGTTAAAGCGATGCCTTTCTCTGTAAATAAATGATGGCATGCTACTTGAAAACCTTCAGCAGATTTCTTTTTTTAAACAAAGTCACTCAAGTGGGACAGTAAGATTTTCTCGGAGGCTGGCACTGGTGCCGGCCGGCCTCTGCTCCAGGGAATCCAGACGTGGCATGCTGGAGTTGGGCCTCATCCATCCTGAGCTCTCATCTGCGACCAAGCCTGACTCAGAATGGGCTGGCAGTTTTCCTAAGTACACGGGAGTTAGGGCAGAGAACACGATGTGGTGCTGGTAGTCAACATAAGCTGGCACAGCCTCAGTCAGAAGACTGGAGCTAGGAGCAAGAAAGGCGAGTGGAGGAGGGGATGGGGAAGGCCGAGGCTGTTTTCTTCCCAGTCTCTATGTTCCTGAGCTCAATTCCAGAACAGCCAAAAGGTGGAAGCCTGACTCGGGCTAAGTTAGTCATGCGTTTCGAGCCTTTGGCCATGCTCGGTGAGATGAGGGATGCCTGAGCAGGTTCAGTGAGCAATTTGGTGGAGGTCACCTTGGCTGGCAGAGGAAGGGCACCTGCCCTCCCCTGTGGAAAAGACAGGAAATGGCTTTCATGTCACTCCTAGGGTAGCACGCAATGTGGCAGGCGGGTCTCTGATTGGATGAGCCCAGCGCTGAAGCAGTTTCTGTGGTGATACCGAACCAGACGAGTGGTTATTGCTGCAGCAAGAAAATGAAAAGGTTGCTAGGGGAAGGCAGAGGAAGCAGGAAGTTAAGTGTTATGTTCCCTATGTCATGTTGCCACCGCCAGCCAACGCCACCAGCCTCCATCCGTACAGATTACAGATGGGGTTTTTGAGGAATACTAGCCAACAACGAAAATACATTTCGGGTTATCATTTTACCCTCAATGGATGCTTTTCCTGGACTGCAACTGAAATAAATGTCAGTCACTGGACCTTCTAGATGCTCGGTTCTTTTAATTAAAAGATGGTTCTAAGCAAGGCCCAGTAGTGGTCTATTTATTATTTATCAAGCATTTTCCTTCTAGCAGTTAGTGAAAGGTCATTGGCTTCAACTGAGCTTTGTTTTTGGTGAGCAGCTTAGATGAAAGATACACAATCAATCTCTCCTGTTTGCTCATGGGCAGGACACTGTTTAATAGTCATTGTGGCATTTAAGATCGCAGGCCTCTGAAACATGCAGAAAAGTGCATGTGCATCCCTTGCTGCTGAACATTTCTCCAAAAGTAAACATCAGGTTGTGATTATGGTTAATAATGAGATATTGATTGTTTGAAAATGTCACCGCTTGAGACCTGTCGGTTCCAGCACCACTAGATGGCGCTGCACTCTCATGCTGTTCAACTACAGTCATTTCATTTCCTTGCCTCGGGGTACCTTGCCTTTCAAGGTTGGCGAGTGTCCTTGTAAAATAATGTTCCGGCTGAAATTTAGGAAGCTGAGGTCCTGGGGTGCTATTGGGATGGGGTAGAGATGGGAGGGGACAGGCCGCGGAACGAATGACAAAGGCCTGCCGGGGAAGCGGCACCGTTTGCACCATAATAGGAGCTGGAGAGGAAGGAGCTTACTGCGCTGAGCCCCTGGAGACTCTGCCCAGAGCAGTGTTTCCTAACCTTCTCCATTCTCCAGTCAATGACACATCTGCGAATTTGCTGTGGAGGACGGCGGGAGAGAGAACAGTGCAGGCAGGGAGGCAGAGCAGCGGAAAAAACCCAGGCCTTGGAGAACAGACCTGGGTTTGAAACCCTGATCTATGGCTTTGTCTGGTGGCATTAGGGGAGTTAGTGAACCGTCTGACCCTCAGTCTCCTTATCTGTAAAACAGGGGTAGTAGCGTCTACCTCTTTGAGTTGCTGTGAGGAATGAATGAGAACGTGAACAAAGTTCTACTCCGTCTTTGCTTTCAACATCTGGAAGGCTTTCATCCACCGTTGATTCCCACCGGGTGGGGCGGGATTAACATGCGCTGCGTTAACACGGAGAAGAAAGGAGAAGCCGTATTGGGCCCCTTTCACCAGCCACTCGTCTAAACACAGCTTTCTCTATCCCCCACCCCAGTATCACTCTGTCCGTTATCTCCTTCCAAATTTCTAGCACCAAGTAAATGAATCAAATTAGAAAAAAAAAATGGGGGTCTAGGGGTGGGGGAGGAAGCTAGAGAACATCTTGGGAACTCATCCACTTTTGGTACTTATCCCATGCTGGTAGTTTCACTGGAAAATGTGATTTAGTAATTTCTTGGATTGTGTGTGCACGTGTGCACGCCTGTGTGTAGAAAACAACATTTTAAATGACACTCAGTGACACTCATTCTGTTTCTTTTTTCCTGCTTCCTTTTTATAAAAACAGGGAAGAAGTCTCGCTCTGTCACTCAGGCTGGGGTGCGGTGGTGCAATCATAGCTCACTGCAGCCTCAACCTCCTAGACCCAAGTCATCCTACTGCCTCAGCCTACCAAGCCTACTAGGGCTACAGGTGCATGCCACTATGCCAAGCTGATTCTTAAAATTTTTCTGTAGAAAAAGGGTCTCCCACGTCGCTCAGGCTGGTCTCAAACTCCTGACCTCAAGCGACTCTCCCGTCTTGGCCTCCCAAAGTGCTAGGATTATATGCATGAGCCACCATGCCTGGCCCTTTTCTGCCTCCTTGCTGTCCCCACCCTGCACCCCTTCCATCTTCCTTTCAGCACACTTTTGCTTTCTTTCTCCACTCTCTTCGCCCCAGATTATGGAGGAAACCTGGAGGGTTACTACCTAGAGGCCCAGCCAGGGAAAATGGGTCCAACCTCAGAGCCTGGGGACCTGGGGCTGTTCAGCAATTGGGGAGGAGTTTCTGAAACTCCTTCTGGAGCTCCCCCCTATGAAGGGCATGGGGAGGCAGTGGGGGCCAAGGCAGAAATGGTGGGCAGGGTGGGGGTGAGGCCTGGAGGGCCAGAAAGATCTATCCATGACCTTCCTGCCCTTCCCACTGTCCCACACTCTCCCACTCTATTTTACTCTGGTGGGCCCCTCTGCCTTGGATTACCTGGGATGTGAGGCCAGAGGAGCACAGAGCTAAGGGTGCCACCCAGTGGGTTACAGAGGGAGGGCTCTGATCTGTTTCCTCTCTAAATCTCAGTCAGAAGGACTGGGTTCAAATCCTGATGCTGGCACTCCTTTGTGGCCATGGTTTTGGACAAATTTCTTGACCATTGTGAGCCACATCCAACCTCAGCAGAGAATCTGGAACCTAATAGATTCTTGGAAATATATTTGTCAAGTAAACAAATGAATGATTTCCCTATTTTGCAAAATAATGTTAGTACCAAGTACATTTTGGGGTACAAAACCCAAACAAGTTGCTGGCTGTGCAGAACTTTGTAAACTCTCAAGCCTTCTAGTGCTCCACAAAATAAAGATTCAGGAAAGAAGAAATGGCTGTGGAGCTGGCGGTGATGGTCCTGGCCTTCAACCCAGAAGCAGTGTAGATTCCAAGAGGCGAGCCCCCGGAGACGCAGTGCGGCGGATGAGGGACAACTAGCAGAAAAGCCCAGCTTTCTAGTCTCTGCCTGCTAGAGAATTCTGCAGGAAATGCAGGACTGTTCTCCAAAGCCTCTCCTCTCTCAGGTGCTCGGTGGAAACCCTAGGCGAGCTCAGGGTTATCGCTGGAATATTCAGTGCATATGAGGAGGTCCTGCGCTTTCTCACCAGCCCCCGGCTGGCTCCTGCCCAGTGGGGCGAAATGGCCCTGCTGCTTCTCTGCAGCTCCAGTGGCCTCCTCTGCCCTCCCGGAGCCGTTGCCTTCTCAGGTCTGGCTTCCTGCTGAGAACCAGGCTAGCATAGATGTCACTTGGCTGCTCAAGGCTTCCAGCCCTCTTGGGTATGATGTCAGGGACAATGGGCTGACTTCGCCACTACCGCCAGCAGCCACAGAACTCCTATAGCATGGGTAGGGGCTCCATTTTCAGATGGGAAAAGGGAAGGCTCGGTGCCCGGGATCCAGGTCACCTCAGTGAGTGAGCCTGAGCCATATCTGGTCTCCCTGCCTACCCACCCTCCTAGGCCCCCGGGGTTAGAACAAGAAGACAGTGGGCTTGATCCCAGAAAAGTTCCCATTTAAATACAAAGAAGGTAAAGCTTGTCTTTGGCAACTTTGCCCCATCCCCAACTTTCCTATTTTGTACGTGAGAGAAGAGAAAAGGGCTGTGGGAGGTGGGCCAGATGAGGAGGAGGGTCTGGTAACCCAAGCTTCAAGCAGGCAGAAGGCACAGAATGTCCCACAGTCCTGTAGCATTCTGGCCAGGTCCCCCTGGCCTACTGGGCAACCTAACGTCTGATATAGCAAGTTCTGGGGTTGGGACTGTTTTTTGTTTTTTGGTTTTTTTGAGACTGAGTCTCACTCTGTTGCCTGGGCTGGAGTGCAGTGGTGCGATCTCAGCTCACTTCAACCTCTGCCTCCTTGGTTCAAACGATTCTTCTGCCTCAGCCTCCCAAGTAGCTGGGATTACAGACATGCACCACCACGCCCAGCTAATCTTTTATATTTTTAGTAGAGAGAGAGTTTTACCTTTGGCCAAGCTGGACTCAAACTCCTGACCTTGTGATTTGCCTGCCTCGGCCTCCCAAAGTGCTGGGATTGCAGGCGTGAGCCACTGTACCCGGCCCAGGGACTGTTTATTTCTTCCCTTTCGATTATTGAAATGGGCCTAAACTGGCTTTTTTTGTTGTCATTGTTGAGATGGAGTCCCGCTCTGTGACCCAGGCTGAAGTACAGTGGCGTGATCTCGGCTCACTGCAACTTCAGCCTCCTGGGTTCAAGCGATTCTCCTGCCTCAGCCTCCCAAGTAGCTGAGACTACAGGCATATGCCACCACACCCAGTTAATTTTTGTATTTTTAGTAGAGATGGGGTTTCACCATGTTGCCCAGGCTGGTCTTGAACTCCTGACCTCAAGTGATCCACCCGCCTTGGCCACCCAAAGTGCTAGAATTACAATCATAAGTCAGTGTACCCAGTTATAGACTGGCTTCTTCTTTTTTTTTTTTTTTTT
>PVKP010019059.1:0-15591 GCA_004027715.1 Plecturocebus donacophilus | reverse complement strand
TTCAAGCAATTCTCCTGCCTCAGCCTCCTGAGTAGCTGGGACCACAGGCGCACGCCACCATGCCCAGCTAATTTTTGTATTTTTAGTAGAGACGGGGTTTCACCATATTGACCAGGATGGTCTCTATCTCTTGACCTCGTGATCCACCCGTCTTGTCCTCCCAAAGTGCTGGGATTACAGGCGTGAGCCACCATGCCCAGCCAGACTGGCTTCTTAAAAGTACACTTTAAACACCTGTAACCTCTAAGAAGGTCAAATTTAGGAAAATCTCATCTGCAGGACTGAGGTCCCCTGAGCCATTGGCCACTTGTAATTAATATTAATAAGCTCTAGATGACAGATGTGTATTGCTAGACTGACACATGCATTGCTAACCCCCAAAGGAGTGGCTCTAAGATCTAAGAGTTAAGGCTGCGTCCATCCGCAGACTACAGTGAGTGAGTCGGTCTGCTTCCCACTTGCTCACGAAGGCCTGTTCTTGCTGGAAATGTCCCAGAAGCTGGCAATAAACACAGGTCACCTTATAGAACATCTTATTTTTTTGAATTTAGTTAATGATTTTTACTTTTTTAGAGACAGGGTCTCACTCTGTCACCCAGGCTGAAGTGCAGTGGCTTGATCAAAGTTCACTGTAGCCTCAACTTCCCAGGCTCAAGTGACCCTCCTGCCTTAGCCTCCTGAATAGCTGGGACCACAGGTACATGATACCCTGTCTCATTTTTCTTTTTCTTTTTCTTTTTTTTTTTTTTTTTTGAGACAGAGTTTTGCTCTTCTTGCCCAGGCTGGAGTGTAATGGCGTGATCTTGGCTCACCGAAACCTCTGCCTCCCAGGTTCAAGTAATTCCCCTGTCTCGGTCTCCCAAGTAGCTGGGATTATAGGCATGCACCACCACTCCTGGCTAATTTTGTATTTTTAGTAGAGACGGGGTTTCTCCATACTGATCAGACTGGTCTCAAACTCCCGACCTCAGGTGATCTGCCTGCCTCGGCCTCCCAAAGTGCTAGGATTACTGGTGTGAGCCACAGCGCGCGGCCTCATTTTTCATTTTTTTTTTTTTTTGCGCTGATGGGGTCTTTTTTTGATGCCCAGGCTGGTCTTGAACTCCTGGACTCAAGCGATCCTCCTGCCTTGACCTTCCAAAGTGCTGGGATTACGGGTGTGAGCCACTGCGCCCGGCTGAGCCGCTTCTTCTGAACCCTGCTTTGACATTAAGCCATTACATGCATCAAGGACTGCTAGGAAATGGTTGCATGAGGTATACTTGTGTGTCTGTGTGTGTGTGTGTGTGTGTGTGTGTGTGTGTGTGTGTGTGTGTTTTGTAGGAATGTTATTGCCTGTTTTTTCCTCTATGAAGGCCCATGGGAGAAATTTCTTTCACATCTTAGTTTAAGAAAAAAAATCTGCTGCTTTTGAACAACTGGGGTGCTTTACTTCCAAGGTCTTGGCAAATCTGGTATCTTTTAGTTTCCCTCTTAGCTTTGGCCGTGAGGAAATTCAGAGCTTAATTTACAGTTACATGCAGCTCTGGAATAGGAGATGGCATTGTCTTTATTATGAAATATTTCAGGCATTCAAAAATTACAGACTATACAACAAATATCCATGTACCCAGGTTAAGACATGAGCCTCTTGTGTCCATTCCTAGTCCCTTTTTTCTTTCTCCCTACTCTTGTGGTGGATATTTTCCTGGACTTGCTGTTTATCTTTCTCATTAAAAAAAAAAATAATTTTTTCTACAAACATATGCATCTATAACAAATGTACAGTATTGTTTTACACATTTTAAAATACTATATAAGTGGCTTTATACTGCATGTATCCCTCTTCTTTTATTTGAACTTTTTACTCAAGAGTTTTCTTTTGAAACTCACCTGTTTTGCCACATGTAACTCTAGTTAATTCATTTTCACTGCCATATGGTATTCTATTATAAGACTAGATATATGAATACGTAGGGTTTAAGAGCATAGCTCTGGGGCCAGGCTGCCTTGGTTCAAACCCCAGCCCTGCCACTTACTAGTTCTGTGACCTTGGGCAAATGACTTAACCTCCTCTCCATGACTCTGTTTCTTCGTCTGTAAAATGGGTCTAATGATACCACCTATCTCATAGAGGTGGAAAGAAATGATTTAATAGGTGAAAAGCATTTAAAATATTCCTGGTAAGTAGTGTAAGAGTTGGCCTTATAAGCACTAATGGAACATTCTTTTTTTCTTTTTTTTTTTTTTTGAGATGGAGTTTAGCTCTTGTTGCTTCCCAGGCTGGAGTGCAATGGCACAATCTCAGCTCACCGCAACGTCTGCCTCCCAGGTTCAAGCAATTCTCCTGCTCCAGCCTCTGGAGTAGCTGGGATTACAGGATGTGCCACCAAACCCGGATAATTTTGAATTTTCACTAGAGAGTGGGTTTCTCCATGTAGGTCAGGCTGGTCTCAAACTCCCGACCTCAGATTATCCACCAGCCTCAGTCTTCCAAAGTGCTGGGATTACAGGCATGAGCCACTGTGCCTGGCAGAACATTCTTTTAAGAAATGCCATATCACTAAAGTCCTTCATGGAACAGAACAGGAAGGTATGTAGAAAAACACAGGCATCAATGACACTGAGTCCAAAAGAGATTCAGACATGTCAGACTGAACAGGAAGATGTTTTAAGACCACATTAATAAATTTAATTCACCTATAGTTTCTATTTTTATGTACATAGTAGAATAAAAACACAAAGTAAATAAATTAAAAAGAGTTATTTCTGTAATTAAAAAATAAACATTAGAAGTGATTTTTGGCTGGGTATGGTGGCTCACGCCTGTAATCCCAGCACTTTGGGAAGCTGAGGTGGGAGGATCACTTCAGCCCAGGAGTTTGAGACCAACCTGGGCAACATGGTGAGACCCTATCTCTACAAAAAATAAAAACAATTAGCCTGAAGTGGTGGACACCTGTAGTCTCAGCTACTTGGGAAGATCCCGTGAGCTGCAGTGAGCTATGATTGTGCCACTGCACTCCAGACTGCCTGACAGAGCTGAGACCCTGTCTCAAAAAAGAAAAGTAATTTTTTTAGAGAGTTGGCCATTATTAAGGCCAGGCATGGTGGCTCACACCTGAAATCCCTGCACTTTGGGAGGCCAAGGTGGGAGGATCACAAGGTCAGGAGTTCGAGACTGTCCTGGCTAACATACTGTAACCCCATCTCCACTAAAGATACAAAAAATTAGCAGGGTGTGGTGACGGGTGCCTGTAATCCCAGCTACTTGGGAGGCTGAGGCAGGAGAATCGCTTGAACCCGGGAGGCAGAGGTTGCAGTGAGCAGAGATTGCGCCACTGCACTCCAGCCTGAGTGACAGAGCAAGACTCCATCTCAAAAAAAAAAAAGAGAGTTGACTCTTATTATTATATATTTATTTTCCTCTTGGTGGAGGTTTAAGTTGCTTCTTGTTTTTCGTTTTTTGTTTTTTTCTGTCTCTAGAATGTTGCAGGGAACATTATTATCCCTGTTTCTTTGTGTGCTTGTGTAAGAAAGATCCTCTGAGCCGGGGTATACCATCAGGAGTGAAACTGCTGGGCTGTAGGGAGTGCTCATCTTTTGCTTTCTGGGTGATGCCAAGTTGCTCTCCAGAGTGGTTGCACTGAATTTCTCCCACTGGAGGGTATGGGTGTGCCCATGACCCCGCTCTTACTGATTCTTGACATTGTTTTTGTACATTACTTTAGCTTAAACTTTATTTAATCTTTCTTCCCCTTTTCCCAGATGTCCCCATTTCTTTATATTCATCCTATCATATATTTCCGTAAGCACCTTTTTATCCACTCTCTGCCTTTTCTCTTTTGAATGAAGCAGCATATAAATACATAAAAATTAGACAGAGTCCCCCAGAATGAAGAACACAATCCACAGGGGCTGCTGACTATACTTGGCCTGGACCTAAAGGCTTCCAGGCACTCAGCACCATAAAGGTAGCTGTTAGTAGAGGCTAACATTTGCTGCGTGTTTATTATATGATAAGTGCTCTATAAACCTTATCTTATTCAGTCTCACAGCAACTCCATGAAATAGGACTGTTATTCCAGGAATTTTGATTCAAACAAGGCAGAATGATGCCAGAGTCTATACTTTTTTTTTTTTTTTTTTTTTTTTTTTGAGACAGGGTTTCACTCTGTCGCCCAGGCTGGGATGCAGTGGCACGATCTTGGCTCACTGCAATCTCCACCTCCCGGGTTCAAGCAATTCTCCTGCCTCAGCCTCCTGAGTAGCTGGGATACAGGTGTCCACCACCATGCCCAGCTAATTTTCGTATTTTTAGTAGAGATAGGGTTTCATCATGTCTGTCAGTCTGGTCTCGAACTTTTGACCTAGTGATCCACCTGCCTCGGCCTCCCACAGTGCTGGGATTACAGGCATAAGTCACTGCTCTCTGCCCAGAGTCTATACTTTTAACCATAGTCTTCCTACAGGGCTGCCATGTGGGGTGACTCAGGCTGCACGTTGCACAATTCCAGGGGCACCATTTGCACAGACTACAGTGTGAATTGCACCCCCTGGGAGGTGCATTGCAGTGGTCCTGGCCTTCTACTGAGTAAGAGCTTAAAATGCTTAGAAATGACAAGCTTAGAAGAGTAAGCCCCACTACACACTGAGGGGCCTTTCTGCTCTGGATTTATGGTGCTTTCTTAAGGTCATGGGTCTTCATGTTTTAAAAGCCTATTGGCATGAGAGCCCTCCCACCTATATAAACATTTGTTTAGGAGGGGAGAGCCCAGCATGGGTCTTGCATTCTGACACCAGCCGTGTAAGGGCACAGACTCGGCCGCCATTCGTGGCTTTCTCTCTTGGCCACTACAGACTTATTGAGCAATATATTATGAGTGTGCCTCACTCTGATGATGTGTTATGGATAAATCATTAAGGAGGCAGCTCACCGCAGTGATGTATTGGTGTAATAGATCATCAGAGTGAAGTCTTCTACCAACATACGGGCTGGCTCAAAGGGTGGTGTCATTCAGGGAAGAATTAACCCAGCAGCAGATCTGGCTTAATTACAGTATAAAAGGTTTGTGAATGATAGGCTGAAGTCTGCAGCACCAGCATTTTGATTCTTGATGTAAAAATATAATTGGGCTTCCTGAGAGAATTTTTGATTATTTTCAAACAACCTTCAGCTTTATCACAACGGCACAACTTGCCACGTGGCTGCGGGGGAACCTTTTATCGGGAGGGGATCTCCAGGCCCTTTCCCCCTCTGAATTATCGTCCTCCTTTCAATTTGCAGGTCACGGAATAAGTTAAGGGAGATAAAACTCAGGAGACCTGCCTTTCAGGCCTCCAGAATAATGTCTTTAGCAACTGGTCCACTGGAATCCAGTGATTTATTCAAATCATCATGAACGAAGGCAGTGTTTTCCAACTACTGAATGAAGACTGTGAGCATGTGCAGGGGAGAGGGGAGAGGGGATGGTCTGGTGGGTGTGTGTCTCAGGCCATCGGCACCTTACGGATAATAATCATAATAAATAATGTTTGCCCAACACTTAACAGGAGTTGCTGTGCTAAACGTTAGGCTAAAGGCTTTGCATGTATCATTTAATCTCATTTAGTCCACTTGACAACATTTCGAGACAGGCCTTAGAATTTTTTTTTTTTTTTTTTTGACAGGAAGTCTCTCTCCGTTGCCCAGGCTGGAGTGCAGTGGCACAATCTCGGCTCATTGCAACCTCCGCCTCTTAGGGTCAAGCAATTCTCCTGCTTCAGCCTCTCTCGTAGCTGGAATTACAGGCACTGCCACCATGCCCGGCTAATTTTTGTTGTTTTAGTAGAGATGGGGTTTCACCATTTTGGCCAGGCTGGTCTCGAACTCCTGACCTCAGGTGACCCACCCACCTCGGTCTCCCAAAGTGCTGACATTACAGGTGTGAGCCACTGTGCCCAGCCTATGATTTTTTTTTTGAGATGGAGTCTCATTCTGTTGCCCAGGCTGGAGTGCAATGATGTGGTCTCAGCTCACTGCAACCTCTGTCTCCCAGGTTCAAGCGATTCTCCTGCCTCAGCCTCCTGAGTAGCTGGAATTACAGGCACCTGCCATCATGCCCAGCTAATTTTTGTTATTTTAGTAGAGATGGGGTTTCACTGTGTTGACCAGGCTGGTCTCGAACTCCTGACCTCAGCTGATCCGCCCACCTCGGCCTCCCAAAGTACAGGGATTACAGGCATGAACCACTGTGCCCGGCCTATGATTTTTACTATTCCTGTCTTCCAGATGAGAAAACCAGCCAAGAGCTGGCCTTATTGGCCAAGGTTGCACAACTGCTCAGTAGCAGAGCTGGTGCACCTGAGGCTGCAGGTGATTCTTATGCACTCCCCTTCCCACCCCCAATGCCCTGCTTCCTTTGAAGATGCTAAACCGGTGCTTCTGGAACTGCAGGCCTCGGTAAGCAGAAAGATGTGTTCGTTGAAAAATCGATTATTTTGTTTTAAGACACATAAATCAACTTTAGGTATTTCTTAACACCTATTAGTAGGGTCCCCAGTTTGGCCTGAGTTGGTAATTTCTTGAGAAGCTTATAGGATGAGGCTTCCTAGCAATGGTAGGCAAAACTATGTGGACCAACTCTCTTGCTGGAGACAACTAACAAAGCTGAGTAAACTATTTTTTGGAAATCTTCAGTGGAATTAAATTGCTGACAAGACAGTAAGAAATGACTAGGTCAACAGGGAAGAGAGGATAGGAACCAGAGAGATGAAGGCGCACCAAAGCTGTTTTTGCCCTGCGGGTATTAGCGGATCCTCTGTGGGGAACTTTCCTGGATAGGAAACTTTCCTGGCTGGAAGAGAGTGCAGAAATGGAAGCCAGGAGCCAGTCAAGGAGAGGCGGCCCTCCTACAGTACACTGGGACCCCCAGGGGTATATCCTGAGGGTGAAGGTGACTCGGACTGGAGCTCCCCTCCTGCAGAATCATAACTCAGGCTCCAATTACTCAGATTGTCCCGGTCCGGGAAATCCTAGACCTTGGATTTGGCTTAAGGTGGTCTCAGACTGGTATGGCCTCAACACATTACAGAAACAGATCATCTCTGGGTATACCTATACCCAGAGGCTTCCTATTATTCCTATGCATAATTTTAAAAATACTGGAATATGGTCCAAGATAACCAGGTACACAAGGAAACCAGACCCTGAGTAAGAACCAGCAAAAACACAATAGAAGCAGATCTATAAAGATGTAAGCTATTGAGATTATCGAACTACAGACAATATGTGACTTTTCTTGCTTATTATGTTTAAATAAAAGATAAGCTTGAAGATATATTCAGAGAACAAGAAACCATTTTAAAATTTATTATAGAACAAATATGTCACTAACAATCTTGTTCTTACCTCCCACTCTACCTGCCCAAAGAATAAAATTCTGAACTGCAAAATTTATTTATTTTCATTTTTATATATTTATTTATTTTTGAGATGGCGTCTCACTCTGCTGCCCAGGCTGGAGTGCAGTGGTGTCACCTCAGCTCACTGCAACCTCTGCCCCTTGAGTTCAAGCAATTCTCCTGCCTCAGCCTTCTGAGTAGCTGGGACTACAGGTGTTGGACACCACACCCCGCTAATTTGTGTATTTTCAATACACATGGGGTTTTACCATGTTGGCCAGACTGGTCTCAAACTCCTGACCTCAAGTGATCCACCCACCTTGGCCTCCCTAAGTACTGAGATTATAGGCATGAGCCCCCGCACCCAGACTGGACAGCAAAATTTAATGTGAAAATCTCACTTGGCTCAGTATTAGGCAAACTATGGAAGACACTGTTCTCTCCTCAGTATGCATATTTTCAACAAAGAAGGTCAAACACAGAACTCCCTTTTGGCTTTTACTTGTGACTCTTTTAAGAATTAGAATTTGAGGCTGGGTGCAGTGTCTCATGCCTGTAATCCCAGCACTTTGGGAGGCCAAGGGGGGCAGATTACTTGAGGTCAAGAGTTTGAGACCAGACTGGGAAACACGGTGAAACCCTGTCTCTACTAAAAATACAAAAAATTAGCTGGGCCTGGTGGGACCAGGAGGTGCCTACTCGGGAGGCTGAGGCAGGAGAATTGCTTGAATCTGGGAGAGGGAGTTTGCAGTGAGCCAAGATCACGCCACTGCACTCAAGCCTGGGCGACAAAATTAGACTCCATCTCAAGAAAATAAAAAAATTAGAATTAGAATTTTATTATTAATACAGAGATAAGAAATGCCTTTAAATAAATTGACTAAAAAATCTTGAGAAAATACAATAGACGATATACCTTACTCCTGTTCTCCAAAAAGCAGGGAGGAAATACAACCTGAAATTTTAAAATCATTGTAGAAACTATTCTATTCGATATGTAAGTGTTAAAGTACGAAACGTAAGTGGCTGTGATGTTATGATGTATAGATGACATGGCCAAAAATATTTGGGATATTGGAACGTAACATCATAGTTTAAAAACACAAGCTGTACATCAGACACACCAGGCTGGAGTCCAGTTCTGACACATTTTGGAATCTTGGGCAAGTTATTTAACTTCTGAGAGCTTCGGTTTGCTTATCTGCAGTATGGGGATAATAAGAGCACTTCTGCTTCTTGGGGTTGAAGGAGTCAAAGAGATTCTGGATGTTAAGAATTCGGCATTCTGCCAACGTGAAACTTGCCACTGTGACTTTAGCTTCTTGGAACAGACAGCATTACTGCATCCAGATGAAAGTGGTATTTGCATTTTGCTTGCGCTTCAAATCCAGGAAGACTTTATGTAAAGAGAGTGATTACCTATGTGTAACTAGTCAGAAAAACTCTCTTACCATAAAAAGTTGATGAAATTTGGCTCATGAGGACTGACTCAGGGCAGCTTAACTTGGATATTGACAGTGAGCCTTTTGATAAAAAAGGCACTTACTCTGGCCTCAAAAATCAAGGCCATCTCCTTGTGAAGGGTAGAAATCCAGGTGAGACAAGATTGATAATCCTGCATCGCAGAATTTATTAAAGATGTCCAGATTTAAAATTGGGTTGTCTGTCAATCAGCCTGTTTTCTACATTTTTCTCTGTCATTTACGAAAAATATTCCTGTGTAACACTGAATTCCCTGTGGACCTCATCAATGCTAATAGCCCTTCCTCTTTCATTCAGAAGGACAAGCTCAGCCATGTTTCCTAGCAGAGGTCCCTAGATTTGTCCTTGTCTTGCTGAAGGCGTTACTATTATTATTTAAAGTGTTTTCAGTTATTTGGTTTCAAGTGGGGAAGGAGGCCACTGATGGGTGACATAGGCTGCATTCTTTTTCTTTTAGGTAATTTCCTTGAATCCCAGTGAGAGGGGACAGGTTGGAAACAACCAACCTGAAGACCAGTCAAAGGCTCAACTGTTGATTGGCAGATCACTGTGTAACTGTTTGGGTCCCTTAACTCAGGGGACTGAGTCAGTATCATTTGTGTTTCCCAATATCTCAGCCTGAGCTTAGGAGATGTCTGAGCTTGGGCTCCCTGGAAACAGATTCTGAGATAGAGAGCCGCATGCACAGCGTTAATTAGGAGTGTTCTCGGGAGAGGTGCTGGCGAGGGGGCCAGGGAGGGAGGGTGGGGCAGTGGGAGAAGCTGCCCCACAATGTGCTGGCCGTGGGGACCTCAGTCAATTCTACAGAAAGGTCGAGCTGGGATGGCCCTCCAGAGTGGTCCTGCTGTAAGAGAGCTATGGCTTTGCATCCCCATCAACCAGCCATCGACTAAGGCCATCCCCCAGGAGAAGATGTGCCTCGGGCTGTGCATTTCCAGTGAGGGATGAACATCTGAGCCGTCAGCAGCCCCTGTTCTCAGTAGCTAGGGGATGGGTATGTGGGCCCTGAAAAGGGATCTGGGTGGGCAGTGTCTGACAGATGACCCTTTGAGCGGCTCAAAGTCACTTGCTTCTTGTAGTAAGTTTGCTCCATCTCCGATGGCTTCTCCATGATTGTAGTTAGTTTTGTTTCCTGGGGAAGCTGACAAGAGAAGAGTTAATGTGATAAACACAGCCCCAATGCTGCAATTGATCTCAATGTTCTCCCTGGTGCTCATTATGCCCCTCTCTACCACCCGCACCAGAGTCTTCCTGTCCGTGACTGGCATCTCTGCTGGTCTAAGTGACTTGTTTGGTGGGATGACCTGGACCCTCATTCCTGAGGGTTCTAACCACGTGGCTACCATGCTGTTTTCAAGACCTGGTTGTTGTACTTGTCTGTTTGTCATATCCATAACATGGGTATGGAATGCCAAGAAATGCCCCAGTGGATTATCCAAATGCAAATACCCTGCCTCCACCAATTGGCAGCAGCCCCAGCTTACACTGCCATACTGAGCTGACCCTTCTGTGAACTGAACCTGACCTTTTGCTTCTGCCGTCAGCTGGCCGTAAGGAACCCCTCATTCAGCCGTAGGTGAGCACTGAGGGCCAGGGGCTAGGGCAATATTGACACGTGACATGGGAGCCTGGGTTTCCTGCGCGTGCAGCTTCCTGGTGCCGATCCTGAATGTACCGCTTCCATTGAACGACCAATTGCTGCTGGGCTTGTCTGCCCTCGTGACTGTGGCTCTGACAGGTCCAGTTCATGATGGCAGCTGCAGGTGCCTGGTTACTTGTTGTCACTTGGTCAAAAGCCTCATCTCTACCAGGGTCCAGTAGCATTCTGGGATGGTCCTTCCTTCCCTCCTTCCTTCCTTCCTTCCTTCCCTCCCTCCCTCCCTCCTTCCTTCCCTCCCTCCCTCCCTCCTTCCCTCCTTCCCTCCTTCCTTCCTTCCTTCCTTCCTTCCTTTCTTTTTTTGAGATGGAGTCTCACTCTGTTGCCCAGGATAAAGTATAGCAGTGAGATCTCTCTGCAAGCTCTGCCTCTCAAGCTCAGACGATTCTCCTGCCTCAGCCTCCCAAGCATCTGGGATTACAGGTGCCTGCCACCACACCCAGCTAATTTTTGTATGTTAGTAGAGATGAGGTCTCACCATGTTGGCCAGGCTGGTCTTGAACTCCTGACCTCAGGTGATCCTTCTGCCTTGATCTCCGAAAATGCTGGGATTACAGGGGTGAGCCACTGTGCCTGGCCTGGGAGCTAGTTTTCAATGGGTGTGTAGTTTTTCTTGCAGACGGCATGCCCTGTTTCAGAGCTCTAGGCATCTATAATATTATTTCTTATTGGGGCTCACCAGAAACTCCATGTGGTGTTTCTTCTCCCACAAAAAACACAGGGCCTTTCCTACCACAGAGCACGCCGAGTCACACAGCACAGGAGGCAGGGCTTTCTGACCACAGCCTGAACCTACTGCAGAGCCCTTTCCTGCTCTGGGTCCCATTCA
Source organism: Plecturocebus donacophilus (assembly GCA_004027715.1). Taxonomy (NCBI): domain Eukaryota; kingdom Metazoa; phylum Chordata; class Mammalia; order Primates; family Pitheciidae; genus Plecturocebus; species Plecturocebus donacophilus. The sequence goes on along the minus strand of PVKP010019059.1, from coordinate 4,261 downwards.
AAGCTGGCAGCCTTCTTTGTGACCTGCAGGGTTAGAGTAGTATTCTGTAGTGTGAACTATGGCACCTCCAGAACCTGATGAGGCCCACCAAGCATCATACTTCTTGATTCATTGTGGGAGCTGAGGCTCTGGAGCTCTGGAGGGGGGATGGCTCATTAGGGTTCTTCTAAAGTGATACAAAAAAAAAAGTAGGTGTTTTGCATCCCTGCCTCAGCCAGTACTTGAGCATAGTCTCTCCCCCTGGAAGGGGCATAATACTGGACAGGACAGTTCCTTGTGGCCAGAGTAATCCCAGTGAGGGATGTAGCTGTGAGCTTAGTCCCCATAGCTGAAACAGGTGAAGAGGGGGTCTGGGCAGGGGACCACAGCATTCACGACACACAACCCAACTCCAGGGACAGGACTTGGTGAGGCAAGTGGGATACCTAGGGAACAAGTGGAGGGAGTCCCTCACGCTCAGGTCATGTGAGTGCAGATTCAGCTCCTGCCTCGCCCTAGTCCTGGGCCTGCCAAACACCCATGGGAACCTAATTGCAGGAAGTGGTAGAAAGTTCAGTTTGGCCTTGAGAAACTGCATATCTCCATGAAGATGGTCTCTTTCCGGAACTGGTGGAATGATGTCTTGGACACCACTGTCCTAGACGATTTCTTTTCCACTTCTCTGCAGGGGACGGGTAAGGGTGGACACTAAAGTATCACCTGTCATAATGGCCAAAAAATTCAAAATACCTTTCCTACCCCATCAATTATTCTATGACTTTATTTGTCTGAGCCCCATGGTCATCTTTGTGTTATGGAGTGAAATCAAAGGAAGGAGTTTAAGCTAGAAGATTTTGAACTTTCCTTCTGTTATTATGGCATTGAAGATTTGTCTAATCCTGATCCTGCCGCCCAGCTTCTGTAGGTAGAACCAGCCTGGAAGTATCAGGTCTCACCAGTAGGAGGGAATGAATGACAGAATGATCAAAAGAGAGAAGACCAGCCAGGCCATTCTGGGAGAGGAGGAGATGACTGGAAGGCTAGAGAAACATAACTCACAGGCAAGCAGGAATTAGAGCTTGTTATGGCCTGAATGTTTGTGTCTCACCAAAATGTATATGTTGAAACCTAAACCCTGAGGTGATGGTATTAAGAGGTATGGCCTTTGGGAGGTGATTAGGTTATGACCACAGCATGAATGGGATTAGTCCCTTATAAAAGAGGTGGAGCATCTGGGTGTGGCAGCTCACGCCTATGATCCCAGTACTTTGGGAGGCTGAAGCAGGCAGATCACCTGAGCTCAGGAGTTCGAGATCAGTCTGGACAACATGGTGAAACCCCATCTCTACTAAAAACTATAAAAATTAGCCAGGCGCGTTGGCAGGTGCCTTTAATCCCAGCTACTTGGAAGGCTGAGGCATAGAATCCCTTGAACTTGGCAGGTGGAGGTTGCAGTGAGCCAAGATCATGCCATTGCACTCCAGCCTGGGCAACAAGAGTGAAACTCCATCTCAAAAAACTAAAATAAAAATAAATAAAAGAGGTGGAGCCTGTTTCCCCCTTCTGCTGTGTAAGGATGTAGCAAGAGGTGCCATCTATGAAGAATGGGCCCCCACCAGGCACTGCATCTGCTGGCACCTTGATTGTGAACTTCTCAGCCTCTGGTACTGTGAGCAATAAATTTCCATTGTTTACAAATTACCCAGTCTAAGGTATTTTGCTGTAGTAGCCCAAATGGACAAAGACAGAACCCAATGGTAAGAGAGAACAGGAGTTGAATACAGAGCAGGCTGAGTGAAGTAAGACATGAGTGTGGGGCTGGATCATTCCTAGACTGACCCTGAGCACACTGGGTCCTGGTCATGACATCTGGGGTATGTGTGGGCATCCATGGATAGTTTTGTCTTTCATAATCTTGGACCACCTTTCCCAACTTAATATATACAACTAAGACATTTCTAATCAGATCTCATTGCAGTTTTTATTTTTAACTTAATAACTTGATAATAAAATCTAACTGGAAGAATAAATGCATAAAATTAGCCAAAATAAAAATTTGAAATATAAGCATATAATATTATGTATATAATACTAGCTATCAAATGTATTATATACCTGAATTGAACCTTAGAAAGACTGAAAAAAAATGTATTATAAAGCAACAACAATTAAAACAGCATTGTACATGCATAGGAACAGGCAATTAGACCGGGGGTACAGCAGGGAGTCTAGAAAAAAAATCTGTGTGTATATGATAATTAAATATATGACAAAAACACCATTTCGAATCAGCAAGAAAGGATGGTTTGTTACATAAACAGTGTTAAGGATAGGCTGTGAATTTCAGAGATAATTTAAATTTGGTTCCTATGCCCATTTTCTGGTTCCAGACCTGAAATAAATCTGAAATGGATTAAAGTTCTAAAAATAAAAATTAAAATGATAAAAGTGCTAGAAGAAAATATAGGTTTGTTTTTTTTTAACATGACACAAAAATCAGAAGGCAGCAGGAAAAGAACAGCAGTCCTAACTACCTAAACAAACAAACAACAGTAACAACTTCTGTATGGTGAAAAATGCCACAAACAAAAGTTAAAGAGTGGAAGAAAATATTTTAAAAATATATAACAGATAAAAGTGTAACATTCATGATATACAAAAATGTCCTACAAATCAGTGAGAAAAAGAAATACCATAGATAAATGAACACAGGTGACATCCAGGTGATTCACCAAAGAAGAAACCCATGTGGCATAGAAAGCATGAAATGAAAGTCTACATCAGCAACAAAATATAAAACAACACAGCTAAAACCAAAGGAGATGTAGTTTCCCTATCAAAATTAGCCAAAATTAAACAGATTGCCAGCACTCAGTGTTTGGAAGGATACAGATAAAAAGGCATCCATAGCTGACAAAACTAAAAACTTGCCATAACATTTTTGATGAAGAGTCTGGCAGTTACAGTCAAATTTAAAATATATTTTCCCATTGAGCCAGAAATTATACTTTTAGGAATGTATCATACAGAAACCCTTCTTTAAGAGAGAAGAGATGAATGCCTAAGTATGTTTCCTTAGCATTCTTTGTTATAGAAAAACACTGCAAATAATCCTTCAGAGTAAGAGAGGTTGGATAAGTTGTAGAAAATCTATACAATGGAAAACTATTAGAAAGAATAGCTGTGCAGATATGGAGCTATGCCCACGATAAGCTGTTAGTGTTTTTTTAAAGAGTAAATTGATGAATGATACATAAAGCAAAATTCCATTTATTAAAGGTTACCCCAGCCTCCTCAGTAGCTGGGACTACAGATGCTCACCACCATGCCAGGCTAACTTAAAATATTTTTTTTTCTTTTGTAGAGACCAGGGTCTTACTGTGTTGACCAGGCCAGTTTTGAATTTCTTACTCAAGGTATACGCCTGCCTTGGCTTCCCAGTGTTGGGATTATAGGTGTGAGCCGCTGTACCCGGTGTATTGTAGATTTTTTTGTTTGAGGGAGTGTCTCACGTTGTTACCCAGGCTGAAGTTTAGTGGTGAGATCCTGGCTCACTGCAGTTTCCAATTCTTGAAACTTGAACCCAGGTTCAGGCGATTCTCCTGCCTCTGCCATCCCAGTAGCTGGGACTACAGGCATGAGCCATCATGCCTAGCTAATTTTTGTATTATTTGTAGAGACAGGGTTTCACCATGTTCCCCAGGCTGGTCTTGAACTCCTGACCTCAAGCAATCTGCCCACCTCGGCCTCTCCAAGTGCAAGGATTACAGATGTGAGCGACCATTTGTAGAATTTTAAAAATACATTAAAAGTAGAGTATAGCGTAATGAAACTCTACATATCATCACCTGGTTGGAGTGTAATGAAACTCCATATATCATCACCTGGTTTTTTTTTTTTTTTTGAGATGGAGTCTCACTCTGTTGCCCAGGCTAGGGTGCAATGGTGCCATCTTGGGTCACTGCAACCTCTGCCTCTCAGGTTCAAGCAATTATCCTGCCTTAGCCTCCCTAGTAGCTGGGATTACAGGTGTGCACTACCATCCCTGGCTAATGTTTGTATTTCTTTTAGTAGAGACAGAATTTCCCCATGTTGGCCAGGCTGGTCTTCAACTCCTGTCGTCAAATGATCCTTGGCCTCCCAAAGTGCTGGGATTACACGTGTGAGCCACCACACCTGGCTGGTTGCAACAATTTTAAGTTCTTTGCTATTCTTTTTCCATCCCATTCATTGACTCCTTCACCCATGGATTACTTTGAAGCAAATCCCATATACCCTATCA